>JAJJMC010007948.1:924139-952815 GCA_023531435.1 Papaver californicum | reverse complement strand
AGCCGAGGAACCGGTGCTGATGCCATTTCTTCCCATTCTAATTGTGGTGCATCTATATCAGCAAAAGTTGCTGACAGAAATCTTTTTGGATCTTTATGAGTAGAATTCTCATAACTCTACGAAATCCACACACCCAAAAAAAAGAACAGCTAAAATCAATAAATTAAACAAACAACAATTAAGAGACATGGGGTTTGATTGATCTAGATGCTTACCTTGGGAGAATTGGGTATGATAAGATTTGGTGGTGGTTTATTATCAATAACCCAATTAGATAAATAAGAAGTAGATGAAGCCCATAAGAAATCGACGATGAAGGCTATACCAAGAAGAGCTGCACAAGCTACGAGAATGATGAGTTTTGATGTTGAAGTATGTTTTGTATTGTTATTAGGTCTCGCCATTTCATTGGAATACCTAAAGGAATCAGAGAAAGTAGAGAAAAATAGTTGAGATTTAAGATAAACGAGGAGTGTAAATCTGGGCAAGGGGAAAGCGCGGGCGCTAATGGTATTTTGATGTCGGTGAAAACCAAAATCCCACTTCGCTACCCAATTTTATTTGGGAAATTTGTTAAATGTCCAAAGATCCATGACCGTTTAATCTAGGGTCTGGCTAAAAAAAACATTTAACGGGAGATCAAAATCAAATTAAAACATGAAAATTACTTGGCTACCCATTTACCAAATGTGTGAATCAAAATACAGTTTTTTCCAAATCTCTTAGTTCTTTCCCTGTCTTTGTTCTCCTTCTGTCTTCTCGTTTCTTCTTCTATATCAAAAATCCGCAGAAATCATATCTGGATTATTTTAGTTTCACCACTCAAAACTGAAATTTAGGGCTCGATTTGTCAAAATCGCCTGAAACTAAAATGTAGGGCATGTTAGAGAAACTGAAATCCAAAACCACCTGAAACTGAAATTTAGGGCATAAAAGCCGAATTGAAAATCAAATTGAAGAAATCAAATTATTCTTAGCATATCTGAAGAATTGAAAAATCTGAAGAAACCAAAAAATCAAACAAATCATCCACAAAACCCATCTCAAAACTGGTTTCTTCTGAAATCTGAAGAAATCATCAACAAAAATGGTTACGACTAGAAGAATTATCAGAAAAATGGAGAAGTAGTAGTAGAAGAACCAAGTACTCTCGAACCAGCAGCAAAGAAGAAACACCATTTGTTGCAAAGAATAAGAAGACTTCTGTTAGTCGACAAGAACAAGTAGAACCCAGCAATAAAGTTACTAATTCTATTTTCATTTAAATAATACAATCACAATGTGTTAGATTTCACTTTTAATTTTATTATTTTCTTGATACCAATTCCAACAATGCATATTGACATGTACTTGGTAAAACCCTAGTTTATGGTTGAATATGCAGTGTGTTTATTGATGCGTATCCATTGTTGTGTATGATTCCAACAGTGAATTTTACATATAATGTATGTATATGTAAATTGTTTTATGTTGGTACCTATTGAAATGTACTTGTGTATGAATTAATTGTGCATATTGATATGTACTCATCGTTGTGATTCGTTGATGCAGTCTATATCATTAGCTCTAAATTATATTCTCTAGCCCTAAGTTATACTTTAATATGATCTTAGAGTACATATCGATATGCAGAGAAGATAAGAGAAATTCATATCGATATGGTTAACCTAAATTCATATTTGTGATATTAGGGTGGTAACGGGCACTTGTTTCTACTGCCCGCAACCCCACACTGCAATAAGAAATTTCATATTCAGTTTACATGGACTGAATGTAGGGAATGGACAAAGGCAGAGCATATGGTCATTATGTACAGTGCATATTGATATGTACTTGGTAAAATCCTAGTTTATGCTTGAATATGCAGTGTGTTTTTACCAAGTACATACTGATGTATATCTATTGTCTTATATAATTCCAACAATGAATATTTATATATAATGTATAATGTGTGTACATGTAAGTTGTTTTATGTTAGTACATAGTGAAATGTATTCATTATTATATATGAATTAACTGTGCATATCAATATGTACTCATCGTTGTGATTCGTACATATCGATATGTACTTAAGGAATAAGTAGTATGTACTGATGGAAAAACTGACTTCTGACAGTATATATCCATCAATACATACTGATATATACTATTGGAAACTTAGGTTACATATGTGTTATGTACATATCTATTGGAAGTATAAGAAATTATTCTAGTTCCTGCATTTGGTCTATGGTCACCTTCTATGTCTCAGCTACTGACCCAATTCTCCGCTAGCATTGTAGGCACTTGTCTTGTTGTATTATTATTTGTAGTCTTTAAGGTTTTGCCGGGAGGGTACCCTTTTGCACCTCAAAGATGTTTAACACAGGATATGGGTTTGGTTTGTTTTGGATGTCGTGGGCAGTTAACCAACTAAGAGAAAGTGTTATCTACATCAGCAATAATCCAAACAAGTTGGGGTTGCAAGATGAAAAGATGATGAAGGTGGACGGAAGTGTTAACCAGTGTTAACCAAATTTTCTTTAGGGCGGCTACAGTAATGGTTGTAGCGGTTCTGAAGATCGCTTGAAAACACTAGGTAATGATGAATTGGTGGATGGTTTTATAACACTTGCGGAGTCCAGGGATTTACGGTAGTGCAATTAACATGATGGTGTAAGTAGTGGTTGTAAAGTAAATGTAAGAAGACCTAAAATTAAAGCGTTGTATATGAAAAGACAATAAGTATAGCCAGTTTAGTGGGATTTTTCATTGTATTAATTCAGTTTTCTTAAAAGTACAGTAATTAACTTTACATTTGACATGTAGCAAAAGAAAGAAAAAAAAATCTGTATATCGATCAAATATGAATTGATCCTGACAAGAAAATCATTAGCCAGGTTTTCTGCCCAGAAAAACTCGAGACAAGTTACCAGCAATCCAAGGAACCACTTTTTTACTCTAACCATTAACAATGTAGTTTTCGGATGGTAATTCGTTTTCCTTTGGGCTTCGACTTTGAGAAGGTCAACTTGGTTTGTAGAGTTTTAGTTACCACTATAACCCAATTTTATGGTACAAATTAATTCCTGCCAATGACAGGACTAGGACTTTTCCCTCATTTTGGCTGTGGAAAAGAACACTCCAGCTAAAAGACCTGGAAAACAAAGTCCAGCAGTATCCCGTGAGATTTTTAAATGCAAGAAAAGCCAAATTTGTTCACTAGTATTACAGATGGACTGTACAACACAAGATAAATCAGTGCTTGTATATCGATCTGGAAAAGTTCTGAAAACTATTAGGAACGTTGAACATAAGGATTCCCGCGATGGAGAGAGGGATCTTATTTAGTAATCCGACAAGGCTGGAAAATAAAAATTGAGAACCAAAGATAGCTTGTCAGAATATTAAGAATTGTCAAACTATTATGTTATAATCTATGAACTCTAATATAGATGCTAAATTATGTTTTCAGATGCGCAGCAACAAATGCAATCTGAGTTCAAATTCGACGTAGAGGGTAAAGTTGAGGAAAAATGTTCACAAATGTAGATAAACACTACAACATCAAACGAAAAACCTAGTAGATATTGATATGTACTAAGTGAAAAGCTAGTAGATATTGATAATGTACTGAGTAATAACCTAGTAGATATTGACATGTACTGAAGAAAACAAAGAATTGAACGCTCTAATAGCTAACAAAATCCTACCTCATTTCTATTGAAGACATCGGTGGCCACATATTTATTGGAAACATGGATCACAAATATGTTTCTCATCTTATTTTTATATCTTAAGAAATACGAAGCAAAACAACAACTAACTATACTACAATATAAGAATACAATGCCCTATAATGTACTAATACTTTCCACTGATTTCATATAGCACGAACTATACAGTTTCAAAATCAAAATCAAACAACATAAATATAATAAAATAAGATCATGATGGATAAAGTAGCTGCACAAACAAAAATGGATAAAGTAGGACTGATATCTATACCATCGATACCCTACCCTTTAAACTACCACTTGCAATCCTCCTTGATAGCCCATCCAAGAATGTTGATTTCCCTGCACCACTAGGACCAGAAGCATTTGGATTCTGTGCGAGGGTAAATGGATGGTAATGATTACTGTACTACCGGAATGTGCTATGTCATGTACTCTTTCAATTACACTCTGGCAATTGTTGAGACTAGACCCGAAGTCGGTTCGTCGAGGAAGAGTAGAGCTGGTCCATGAATTATGTCCACTCCAATCGAAACTCTTCGACGCTCACCACCTGATACTCCTCGAGTCCCTTCATCACCTATGTAAGTGTTCCTAGCTGACTATCAACAGTTTACAACAACATAATATCAGTTTTAATTATAACAAACTCTACAAAATAGTTTCATTCAACTAGCATCAGTTAAACTATAGATATTTTTATGATCTATGATTTCTTAGACCTTACAACAATAATACAGTTGCACTTAAAAACATTAGGAAAACTGGTGACTTACCGATAAACCAAGTTGCTCAATCAACTTCTCGACTCTCTGCTGCTTCTCAGCTTTCGAAATGGACCCTAACCAAAAATCAGCAGCATAAAATAATGTCTCATAGACCATTAGCATTGGGAAGAGACGATCATCTTGTATTATATAAGATGAAGTTCTCTTACTGAAACTAGGACTCATATTTATACCATCCATCGATACCCTACCCTTTAAACTACCACTTGCAATCCTACCTGCTAACCCATCCAAGAACGTTGATTTCCCTACACCGCTAGGACCCATTACATCCATGACACGACCTTTTGGTGCATACCATGTAATGTCATGTAACAAGTCTACATCTTCCTTGTACCATTTCCCACCAATCTTCTTCCTTACGACTGTATGTGTTAAGTTCGAGAATTCAAGTCCTCCCATAAAATTCAGTGGTCTGATCACCTGTACCACTGTATCCTTCTGATGCCCATTTTGATTATACATCTTTTCAATGTCTTTCATAAAAACAACAAAAAGTGTTTTGAATTTTCTCTTGATTTCTCAAGTTTTAGGGAAAGTCCGATGAAAGCAACCTCAACTTCTTTTCAAAGATTTTAGCAAAAATATACCCATTTTAGCAATCGGTTATCATATCAAATCCATGAATGCAGTACAAACAATAATACAAAAAAAATCAATAATACATCTAAACAAAGAAAAATTGTTTTAGTACAAACAATATAAAATTCCAATTTCGATTCAAATTGTTCATCAAATTTATGAATTTAAAAATAAATCAAAAGAAAAGTCGAAATTAGGTCTAAGAAACTCAAAAGTTGTTTGCTTCTGAAAAATTAAATATGAATATGAAGATTACGGCTCGTTGAATACAAATCAAGAATCAATTTGAAGATCGAAAATACATAGAGATCGATCACATACCTTATAACTCTCCTAGCCGGAACTCTCTTCTAACACAGACAATGAGAGAGTAGTAAATAAAAGGGAAAATAGAACGGAAGGGTAAAGACGATGAGAGAGTAGTAAATGAAGGGGAAATAGAACGGAAGGATAATTTTGTCATTTAAAACATTAAGCTTATAACTCCCACACGTACGTGGATTAGGGGATAAATATTTTGGTCCAAAGATACCGATTAAACCATCTCTAATGGATGGACTAGACATTAAACGGGTCCTCTAAATTGGATCAACTAGTAATTTCTAGATTTTATTTTTGGTGGGTTTGGATGCAGAAATTTAAATGTGGGATATATTGGTCCAGGAGATTTGTTGGAATTAAATTTTTCCTTGGTATATTTGGTTAGTGGCGGTACCAAGGGTGGGATAGACCTGACTCTAGCCCTTCCTCAAATTCCCATAATCCCTAATTAGCTATTAATTTCTTTAATATCAATTTTAAAACTAGTCATTCTATTATCTTTTCCTTTTAGGTTCTACATGCCACTTCATGTATAATCCTTAAAAATTTGCAATTTAGTCCCTTTTTTTGAAGTTTTATAGTTTAGTCCACTCAATTTATCAAATTTATTTTTAGCCCCTCTCTATCTTAAAACCTAGTTCCGCCACTGTGTTTGGTTGCCCAAATCCCCTGAAATCACGTTTCCTACAGGAATTACTTTTCTAGCAAATTCTCCATATGAAGTCTGACCTCTCCCCTCTAAGATTTGCTGAAAACTTACCAAGGGATTTATGAATCCACTTTTTTTAATCCTAAAATTCCATATATATACAATTTTAAAATTCTGAGGGTAATGCCAAACAGTACATGGACTTTAAAACAATAGAATTCTATGAATCCTGGGTATTTTAAGTAAGTTACCAAACACACGAGGAATTTGCATGAAACCCGAAATTTGTAATCCCATTAGATTATAAATTCTTCGAAATTGTAAATTCTGCAACCAAACCCACCATTTATTTATTTTTTCTCTCTGTTTTCCTGCTTTATTCACTGAATCTACAGAAATGTTAACAAAATAAAGAGATGTTATTTACTGAACCCTCCCTTGTTTCATGGGATATCCGATAGTTTTTACAGAATTCTGTGTCAACAGCTCGCCAAAAGCCAGGAAATAACTCGGGTATAAGTAGGGGTGAGTAGAGGTGTAAAATGTGTCGGTCCAGCACAACACAACCCATGAAGTCACGTGCTTAGCTTGCTGCATGCCGTGCTGTGCCAGAGATTTAAGTGTGTTGTGTTGTGCTGTGCTAGACGACGTGTTATGTTGTGCTGGAAAAATAACCATGTTGTGCTGTGTCAGCCCGCTTATTTTATGTTTCCAAATGAAAATATTTTTCAGATATTTAGGTATTATATATGTTATAGTAGAAATACGTCAACGTAACGAATATAAAATGTCATATATGGGCTAGAATAAAGACTCTTTAGTGAAATATACATGAAATGTGATGTATTGTACCGTTTTGTGTAGTGTTTTATGCATGTTATGACGTGCTTTCTTAACGTGTCGTATTATGCCGCGTGTTGTGCTTATCTGTGCCTCGTGTTGTGCCGTGCCGATGTGCCTATTAGTCTAGCACAACACAACCCATTAAGCTAACATGTTGTGCCGTGTCGTGCCAGATCACATGTTGTGCTGTGTTGTGCTCGAATTTTAAAGTATTATGTTGTGTCGTAAACATGTTGGCACAACCTAATTTACACCTCTAGGGGTGAGCAACAGATGGATGGATGCGGATTTGGTACCATCCGCGTCTGATCCATCTAAATAACGGATTTTATAATTACACTCGTGTCCAGTCCATTATTCAACGACCTGCAGATACATGGATGAACCAGATGGATGTTGGCGTACTTCAAAATATAATAACAAAAAACTAAATTACTTCTAAAACTTATATTACTGAAATTTAAATTATCAAGTTACTATAATATAACAACGCTAACACATAAACAAAATTAATCCAACGACTTTACAACAATCAAAAATTAAATATTTAAATAAAAATTAAATATTTATTTTTACATTCTCAAACAAGTGTAAAATCTATCCCACATGAACAAGTTGGACACCCTTGCTAACACAAGGTACACAATTTGGTGACATTGAGGATCACGGTGGTTGCTACAGTAACCACTTCTACACAAGTATGGCATATGTAGATGTTTAGCATAGGTATTACGTGTTTTTTATTGACTAACCAAAGGTTTACTCGTCTCGTATTTAATTGGATGTAGACGAAATACCTCAGCTTGAACAGTACAATACATAGATATTCATAAGTTCATATAGATTTAGGATAACGTTATCTACATGCTAGTGTGTGTAAGTTTAATGGTACTCGCCTACTCGGCTACAGAGGTAAGAAAACTATCCTCTGGACCGGGTGTCCAACGGATAAATGATGTATCATCCGCATATAACCTGTAAAAATAACCGGTTTTAAACTTCACCCATGTTCAATCCACTAAAACACGGGCTGGATCCAGCCGCTAAAATTTGGATTGGACCGGATGAAATCCGCGAATATGGTTTTTTTGCTCATCCCTATCAATAAGAGTATGACAAACCCAAAACGCAATTCCTTTATTAATTCTCCTTCATGCCTATATAAGGCCCAGTAGCCAACAACAAAAACCAAATTTAGGTTGGCTTCAATATTCTGATCATAACTTTTTCTTTCTTTGTCGGAATGAGTTTTAACTCGCTGGAATCATCTTTTTCGTTTTTCACAAGATAGGGGTAACTACTTTTGAATTTGCACGAGTTCCATCAGGTGTTTAATCTATTTTCACTTGTAGCACTTCACTTTTTCATCATCACTTTTTATAGTCATTTCTATTTCTTTTTGGATAATTCACATAACAAAAGACATAAACTACAAAACAAGCATAATACAATATAATTCACAAAAAATATAGCAAATAAGCATCTGAATTCGACGCTAAAATATAGTAAATTAAACAATTATCAATATGCTCTTCTCACAATTATTCATCCAACTGTTCATATTATGCTTTTTCTTTTCAAGTTCAAGTTCAAAATAAAATTAAATAATTTATCAACAGAATTTATCGAAATTAACTGTAACCCGGTTCATATTAGTATTTACACCTAACTAACAGTAGTTTGAAAACCCCTAAATATATTTGATTTTATAAAACCTAATTTTTAAATTTGTAACATTCTAACACATAATATCATAATCAAAGAAGAATTAATTGAAGGATAATGCGATACATCATACTTATTTAGTCAACAATATTCAATGATTTATTCTACTCTAGTTCCTAGGGTTATGGTGGTGATGGTTTTTAGTACTTGTTAAAACTTGACAGAGAAGAAGAAGAAGAAGAAAGCGGTGGTGGTAGTTTTAGGCTTCAACAGTAGGGTGGAGTGGTGGTGCAGCGGTGCTTGACTGCTTCTAGGGAAAAAAATATATTTTTTATCGAGTAACTTAGTTTAAGTAAGTAGAGGAGGTAAGTTAGTAGTGAATCTAGTGAAAGTTGTGAGGGGTTAATTGAACCCAATGCACAACTATAATTTACTAAAATCCTACGACATTTATTAATCGAGTTAAGTCAATTGTTCCGGTTTGATTTTAGCGGTAAATCAAAACCATATCATAATCGACCAGTTTTCTATAATCTGGAACCATTAATTACCGTTAAATTAATGATACAGTACTGTTCGATTTCAGAGTCAAACTATTTGCTTCAATCCGGTTTTTATCGAACCGTGTGCAACCCTCTCTCTACTAGTATGGCGCATGCGCACAGTTTAGCCTAATAACCCAAGTTATATTTGGGTGAACAAAATTATCCCAACTTTTTAACCTTCCTGATGAGAAGAAAGAGAAGGTGATTATTACCTCCCTCAGGAAAATTAGTAACAGGGGGTTAGTGAATTGAGAATTACAGAGAGTTTCAGAGAGATCTTAAATCTCTTGTTATTCATTAGAGACATTAAAAGAGTATCTTAAACACTTTTGTTAGTGAATAATGACTTTATTTAAGTTTCTAAAATTCTCAAAAACTCTTTGTTATTGGTTAGAGACTTCTAAAAAGTCCTTTAAATGCTCATGTTATTGGATATAGACTTGAAAGTCATGGATTTGTAATTTCCAGGGACTTTGAGAGACTTTTATGTGAAAATAGGCATGGCCAAAGTCTCTTTAAAATAGGTGATATTTTGGAGACTTTGAAGCTATTGTTGATTTTATTTTATAGCTGCAGATATTGTTTTTTTTTCTCTTTTGTATCGAACATTTAAACTAATATTGGTTGATTAAGCTACGATGTATTATCCTTAAGAAAATCTTGCCATTTGATCTATGCTTTTGCAGGTATATTAAATTAGTGTACTAGTCATCTATCATATATTAACTACAACTAGCTTATGAGGGGAAAAATGACAAAAAATCTATATACATGATGAATTATTAGAAAAAATAAATGATTTTTTTTATTTTTGTTGATGATTGGTTAGAAAAATACATGATTTTGAAATACTTGTATATGGGAGTGAAACCAAATAGAAATACGTTTGGGATACGTATATTTAAAAAGATCGCATGCATATATATAAATATACGTAAGTGAACTGTCTGCTGCTACGAAATATTCTATTTAGTGATGGGATGAGTGGAGTAAATAGATTAATAAAAACATAAGTATAGGACAACAATGAAATTTATTTTGACAATGAACACATATTGTACAAGGTACTTTTGTTAACGTTGTAACGTGTATAATAAAAAAAATTGGTAGATATTTTGAATTTCTTATTAAATGTTATACATTTTTTTGTCTCTACAAATCACAAAAACTCTCTAAAAATTCACTAGATTTGTATCTATAAGTCACATATATTTTCTAAAATACTCTCATAGAATCAGTAGAAATCTTTAGATTTCCAGAGAATCTTCGGAAGTCGCTTAAATGAAAAATTTATGTAAGTCTATACAATTCTCGTTTAACTACCTCCCTGTAAGAATTTTTTCTCCCAACGATTTTCCACCAACCAAAAATTGACACATATATATCCGGTCCTTCTAGCACATTCGTACGCCACTCTTCTCGTTGAGCAACATATATTTTTAATTTATCAGCCAATTGCAATCAAACCCAACAATCTGGACTGCAAGTTTTTTCGTCAGCCACCCACTATGGCAGCGGTCACCTAGTTTATGGACCAAATAAAATAGATTCTTGCAGACATATCGTTAAGAAGTAACTTCGAATTAACTTTTAAAATTTCATATTGAATAGTTGAGAAAGAACGTGTGAATTTATAATCATAAATATAGTAAACAGGCTCTTAGAAATCACGAACAAACAAATAAATCAAAATTTTTATTAAAGAACAAGGTTTTAAGACAAAGATGAAGAAAAGTAATAATACAAAAACAAGAATTAACCGTTAGTAGTTGATATTACACTATTAGAAGACTGCCAATTATATTGTTTTCAAACACTTCATTTTTACCAGCAGCGTGAAGGCAGTTTAATGGAGAATGATGAAGGTAAGTGACCAGTTCTTCTCATATAATCAGCCTTTTCAGCAGTTTTTGCAGCTTGTTCATTCAGTTTTGCCTCTGCATTTGAAAGTTTTTCTTCTGCAATTCTTCTGGTTGCTGCAAGTTTGTTAGTCAGCTTTTCTTGGGCTCGAGATTTCAACCTTTCTGCTTTCACCTACATAAACACAGATCAAGAATGCCCACATGAAAATTTATCTGAAGTTTCAACCGAAACTTGTTTTCTCGGTTTGTACGGGTCGAATTGGGAGAAGCAGTAGGTATTATTGCGGGTCAATCTATTGGGGAACTGGGGACCCAGCTAACATTAAGAACTTTTCATACCGGTGGAGTCTTCACGGGCGGTACTGCAGAACATGTACGAGCTCCTTCTAACGGAAAAATAAAATTCAATGAAGATTTGGTTCATCCCACACGTACACGTCATGGACATCCTGCTTTTCTATGTTATATAGACCTGTTTGTAACTATTGAGAGTCAGGATATTCGACATAATGTGAATATTCCGCCAAAAAGTTTTATTTTAGTTCAAAACGATCAATATGTAGAATCAGAACAAGTAATTGCCGAGATTCGAGCGGGAACATCCGGGGGCACAAACTAAACTGAGTCACAGTAAAGAACTGTTTTTAGTTTTACATCTAATTAAAAACATAAAAACATAAGTGAAAAAAATACGATGCAGTGCAAGTAAAATGAAAATACCTCAACCCTTCTCATTTCCATCTCAGCTTTGCGTTTTTGATGGTTTTCCCAAGCTTGTATCTTCACTTCTTCACGCTTGCACCTGTGAAGTACACACTGTCAACTAAAGGTCTACAGATCTGGAACAAGGAATCTGGAACTAGCAAAGATTTCTGACTGGAGACTAGTTTGGAAAGACCACCATATAAATTCAGAAAACAGCGGATAATACCAAATGGTGAACCAAACACTACTAGATAGATCATACATTCACGATGCAGTTGTGTAGAACATGGCTGAAACAGTTGCTGCAAAAACTATTTGTATACAAATAATCTGCTAATGATAAACAAAAAAATAAAATAAAAAAATCCTGATAAATCATCTTGCCATATATTTTGCACGTTCAGCCTCGTCCCAAGCCATCGCCCGGGTTTCTAGAGGATTAGGCTTTCTTGATTGCTCTACATTCTTGTTTTCATATACCTGACAGGCATGAGATTCTTCTTCTACTCTGTTTGGCCGATCTGGAACAAGGAATCTGGAACTAGCAAAGATTTCTGACTGGAGACTAGTTTGGAAAGACCACCATATAAATTCAGAAAACAGCGGATAATACCAAATGGTGAACCAAACACTACTAGATAGATCATACATTCACGATGCAGTTGTGTAGAACATGGCTGAAACAGTTGCTGCATAAACTATTTGTATGCAAATAATCTGCTAATGATAAACAAAAAAATAAAATAAAAAAATCCTGATAAATCACCTTGCCATATATTTTGCACGTTCAGCCTCGTCCCAAGCCATCGCCCGGGTTTCTAGAGGATTAGGCTTTCTTGATTGCTCTACATTCTTGTTTTCATATACCTGACAGGCATGAGATTCTTCTTCTACTCTGTTTGGCCACCTGTTTGCACCGCTATCCCTACCAAAATGCATGACTTGATCAGTTCTGGTATCTGTTGATGTAAGAGCAGTTTGGTAGCTATCCATAGATTGTACCCCTACTTGACATCTCTCTGGAGTAGATGATCTGGAAGAGATAGGACTTCTAGCTGTAGGGCTTCTAGTTGCAGGAGTCCGAGTTCTCATTGGAGTACCTGTTCTAGAAGGTTCTTGACTTGTAATGGGAGTCATTTCCGTCCCCATATCTCTCACACAGATCGACCGGATAGCTGATGCTGCCTCTTCCGAAGCCATATTAATTCGCCACATAGTTTGATTTAAATCAACATTTTTAGTCTCCCCTTCATCTTGGAATGCAATCCTTGGATCTTCACACCGTTCATCATCACTACTATGAGAAGAATCTTTCTCCCTTTGAGGGACAGAATCAATCAAGCTCCTGTCATCAGCATTAGAATTACGTGGTTTGGTTTCTGAGTGAGTTCTTTCTCCTCTTGACAGTCCACTAAGCCATTTTTGAGCATCATCCCATTTTGACGGAGTTGGTTTACCTAAAGCCATTCGATGATGAGAACCGCCACGATTCACTCTATTTCCTTTATGAAACTCAAAATTAGTAGCATTATTATTGCTTAAAACCACCTCTTTTGATCCGTTTCATTCCCATAGGCTTCATTCTGTTACACCGATCTGACCGAAATAAACAAACAACACTTGTTACTGGTACTACTCAAATTCTACATGGTGTATGACATTCTTGACATTTTTCCTCTTCCCCGGCCCGATTCGGTAAACCATTCTATAGCATTGTCAAATTGAAAGTATAAATCCATTATCTCTTAATCATGCACAAAGTTCTGACTTATTATCGACATAAAAATTAGTAATAGACTCTAATGGAACAGATATGTTACAGATCTTATTGTGAATCTTACTTGCAAATTATCTAAGATCTTAAACAGAGAAAGTATGAAATCTTAACACCAACTTACCTTGCAGAATCAAGAATTGCTTGCTGCAACACCAATTATCCTCGGCGAAATGCCCATATAGTATTCTTGAATGTAAACACACCCAAACTCAGATCTCACGTAGTCCTACTAGTACAAAAGCCCAAAAACATGAAAAGAATTTAGAAGCATTACAACCTTGAAAAGTTCTCTTCTTAAATTATTTCAGAAATTAAATCAAATACTATATGCTCATCACTGCATAATCAAACCATAAATTACAAAATCCTTAATATGAATCGCCAAAACACACAAATTTAGTAGACCCGGATTCTATTTTTATCTTATTGAATCACTGATAGCAAAACCGATCATTTTTTTTAAGAGAAAGGAATCACTAGGTATTAAAAGGAATCACTGTACACACAACAAGACAGAAAACAGAGCAGAACTACCAGCCAACTAAACACAAATCCAAGAAAAAGGGCTTTTTGCAGAAATGTAAAAAGTTTCTATAAAGTGAATGAAAAACCTTAAAAACCCATGTTACACTTTACAGAACTGTAAAAAAGTGTTAAAAGATGGGAAAACAAGATCTATCAGACTAAAAAAAAACAGAAGATAAAATGAAAATTTACAGTAAGATAAATAAAGGGCCCTAAAATGAACATATTGGAAATAGTGAGATTATATTTTCTTTTATTTTATTTACTGAAGATTGAACCCACGATGAAGAATCTTGAAAAGAGTTGATGTAATTATGAAAAAAAATCATATTGTACTCTGTACCAGCTCTATTTCCCAAATGAATGAAAAAAATGGAGGGAGAGAAATTAAAGAAAAGAAAATGTAAATATTTTTGAAATATCAGTAACAGCTATTAGCCGTTGTCACAAAAGGACGTGCCAACAAGCAACGGCTCCTACTGTTGCGCGTTAGCATGCGCATCTGTTTTTTTGGCCCTCTCTGATTCGATCCAGCCACAGGTTCCCCTACGGCTACCTTGTTACGACTTTACCCCAGTCGAAGATCCCACCGTGAAAATCCTGTCGTTTCGTCGGTTCTGTTGTTGCTTTAGTCGCATTAGTAGCCGTCAGGTAGCCTGCTCAGGTCTAGCCTAGTAGATAGTAGCCGTCTTATATCACGTCCGGTCCCTAAGGGATACAATTTTGTCCTAATCAACCAACTTCATCGAGAAAGAATACTTTTTTTAGGCCAACAAGTCGATAGCGAGATCGCAAATCAACTTATGGGTCTCATGATATATCTCACTATAGAGGATGATACAACAGATGTTTATTTGTTTATAAACTCCCCCGGTGGGTGGGTAACATCCGGAATAGCTATGTATGAATATGCGACAATAAAACCACCGAGAGCCTTTGTGTATTGGTACACAGGTAAGGAGGTTTACCCCCACTTGCCTTTTAAGGAAAAGAATGAATAGCACGTGTATGATGGTTAGTTGTGTATACCATTCTGGATACTTCACGTGGTGTTGATGGGTCCATTATTGTGATTGTCTAAATTAAGTATTACTTAATAATTATGATTTCTGGCAGAAAATGGGAGTGAGATTGTGCTGGTCCTATCTCATCTGACCAACGGGCCTTCACTCGGTCAACATACAATTCACCACATTAAATTAGACTTTTTAGTACTATGTTTTTCCTTTTGTGGTTTATGGGGTATAAACTTAATCATATTTTTGTTTTTGATGGGTTTTGATTTTCATATTTCTCATTTTAACATCATTATAGGTATTTATTGGGCCAAGCCCTATGTATATACCAAATAACTAAATTCGTCATTTTAAACTATTATGAACGTATTAAATTGGTGTACAAAACGGTAATTACACATTGTAACAGTATGTCGTTAAGTTATCTTAATTGTTTAATTTTCATCATCCAAAGGTTCCTATTTAATTTATAATTTATGGTCTTTATTTTTAGGTTTAATCCGATATTTGTTATTTATTTAAATACTAATTATTTCTAATACAATTTTTCATTTTAATTTATATGTAATTTGATTTCAAAGAGGATAAACAAGTTTAATGATTTAATTGAATTAATTAAATTATATTAAAATATTAATCTCTATTAAATTATATTCAATTAATTTATTATACTACACTCTTTTACAAGATATACGAGGGCAGTAAAAACTTAAATGAACATTTTAATAAAAATTTCGGACAATCTTTGACCTTCCATTTATCTTCATTTGACGTAACTTCCAATTAATGCGCTCCTGAGAAGATTTTTCTTGGTCTTTGCCTTCATTTTTCTTTCCTTAAACTCTTCTTTGTCTTTTAGTTGCATATTTGATTTGGTTAACATCCAAAGCCTGATGATCTCTTTACTTTTTATCATTATTTATTTTTTTTATCATCATCACATATCTTACTAATAGCAGCTTCAAGTGTAACTCCCGAAAAGTCAAGTTGAATTGCAATTTCTGCCATCTGAAAGAAACAAAATTGTAAATAAGAGTTTTGAGTAAAATAAATTGTGTAAATTTTAAGTGTAAAAAATAGTTTAAAATTTTAAATATTTATAGAGTGCGGAGAGTAAAATAAATTGTGTAAATTCTATCAAGCGACATAAATTTTGTCGCTTACTTCAATTCTCAAACTCAATTCACCTCACACCTTCTCCAAAGACTATACGATATCGATATAAATTTTATCGCGCGACATAGATCCATCGCCAAATGATTATCTCATCCAACGATCCTGGCTGAATCTCCCTATAAATATCCAATTTCAAACTCAATTCACCTCACACCTTCTCTACACCTCAAACTTTCACGTACATTTGTATTTACTCTCCTAATTTATATGCAAAATGACTTCTAATTCTCAAAATTAGGAAATTATTGTTAATAAAAAAGTTTTTGGTTCAAAATTTTCAGTAACTGAATATGAAAGCATTTGCAGAAATTATGTTTATTTCACACTCGATGTATCAATGGTGCATCTCAAGAAGGCAACGCTTTGTGGGATAACATATTTAATAAATCTAAAGATGAAACTATGAATTTAAATGGTCGTGATAGGGAGGGGTTGTCAGGTCGCTTCCAAAAAATCAATAAACGAGTAGCCTTATATGTTGCTCATATCATGCAAGTCACTCATGCTAAAACGAGTGGTGAAGTCGAAATGGATCTGGTTAATTATATTAAATATCCATTTAAAAAAAAATCAATTTGTATGATCTTTGATAAATTTGATTTTCTAAATTACGTGATCAAAAGTGTCGGTCGGAATGCCACCCACAAACACGGCGTACAACTTGAACATGAAACTTATTACCATATCTTAAAAGTGTTGCCCAAATATAATCCATTTCTTTTAACAAATATGCAGCACGTTCCTGAAAGATCACCATACTCTACTTCCACCTTTAGACCAAATTCAAGTCCCAATTCACCATTTTCTTCACTAGATAACCCAGGAAATCCACATACTAATTTCGATCTTAATACAACTAATAACAACAAACGAAAAAAATTAAGGGAGAACCGCATCAAAATTAGCTAGAAAATTAGCCCAAGAAGGAGGGTCTGAAGGTTTTATGACCGAGTTTATAATTACCATGAACAACCGAGAAACATAGATCTGTTGACCGGAAGGTCGTGAATAGGGAGTTGAAAAAAAATCGTCTTTCTCAAGAGAAATCTGTTATCCATTATGACAAGCGTAAGATTTGGCGAACGGAATGTAACAAGTTAAGATGGCAGGTGGAACAAGGACAATTGCAACCTCAAAACCCAATTGATGAACATGATGTTTCACATGAAGAAGAAGATAAGGTTGAATTTCTTGGTTAATGTAATAGTTAATTTAATAGTTTAATAATTAAGATATAATAATTATTTATTTGAAATAAAATTGCCTGTTTTCAGTGAAATTATATTTTTTACATTATTTGAAATACATATCACATAAAGAAAGTGGAAACAAATTAACAGTGTAAATAAATTAATAATTTAAACGGGTTATGAGGAACACCTTAAGGATGTGGAAACAAGCTTCGTATTTGAAATTCTTTCATTTCCATCTTCGACATTCCCTGCAAGATATCGCTCTAATTTTATTACATGTTTCACCCCAAAGTCGATATCGATTGACAACCCGTAATAAAGCTATAAATTATGTTACTTGTTTCTTTTTTTTTTTTTACATCATAAAAAACAACGTTACTATATTACGGTTATAAGGGTTACCGGTATCAGCGCTACAGTTTTCATGAATGCTCGTCCACTAACTCTGACTCACTAAACTATTTTGTCGTCGTTCTGCACCTCTGGCCGGATAACACACTACGTAGTTCCTGCAAAGAAATGAATCTTCTTCCTGAGTAAACTTAAGTTGAGTCATATTTCAAGAAATTTGAGTGAGATTAGAGTGAGAGTATGTATAAATTTTTTTTTGGGAGGTGTGATTTATCTTGGGGAAGGGTGGATATATATAAGGGATGAATTGAGAGCCGTTGGCATCTAAGTCTTGTCACTCATTCAATTGTTTATCGCCAATGGTTAGAAAAGTATTTGTTGCACTCCACGTCGTCCATATTGTATATTTCCAATTTAAATATGTACTACATAAAATAAAAACTTGTAATAAATTACTTGAAATTAGTTTATTCATTACTTGAAATTAGTACATAAATTAAAAACTTAAAACAACAAATTGATTGAAATTAACTTAAAATAAATAAATTAAAAGAGTTTAAAACAAAATAAATCAAACATAACTTCAAGTACGCCCGTCCGATCTTCCAAACTCGGCCCAAAGAATCGTAGTCAGGTCTTGTCTTAACTTGTCATACAAATTTGCGTTCTGAATGTGATTAGTTATTTGTGAATGGTTCCTTGCAGGTACCCCTCTTGCTGGTTGAACCTCATGCCTCAAATATTCATTAGGGTGGTTAGTCCAATTCCTATTACGCCGAGTTTCCTGAATTACCATGTTATGCATAATTATGCACGTCAATATAGTATTATGCATTTCATGAGCACTTAAACTACAGTATGGTCAAAAAATGATCATTAACTTCCGCTTCAGAATTCCAAAAGCCCGTTCTATATCCTTTTTCAAAGCCATTTGGCGGTTGTTAAAATACCTAATTGAGCGACCCGCGTTATCTGGGGGGTGGGGGTGGGGTGGTGGGGGGACGGTTCGCTTGAACTAAATAGACGGGGCAAATTCCATACTATAGGTATTCAATATAGGTGATTTGTGCGAAACAGTTATGTCATTTTGTGAACCTGGCAGACCAAATAAAGCATGTCATGTCCAACAATTATAAGTAGCGGAAACTTCCAAATTAACAGTCGGTTTTTGGTAATGACCCTTATATTGACCGTTCCAATAAACAGGACATCCCTGCCACACCCAATCATGCAGTCAAGACTACCTAGCATTCCTATAAAGACCCTATCCAGGTTTTGCTTTAATATTTATAACATGTGCCTATGTTGGTTTTCGTAAATATGTTGGACCACAATGATTAATTATTGTTTCAAAAAATAATAAAAGATATTTATATGAAGTTGTTTTACACATACGAAGATACTCATCGTTAGAATCCACTAGACAATTGTAACTTAGAATCTTTAGGGTCGAGGTAACCTTTTGTTCTAGACTATGAACTTTAATATTCAATGCATCAAACTGATAATTGATAATTAAATTCAGGTTGTAACTGACAAAGCTCTTTAATAATCTTTATCAGTAACTTACGGGGCATGCAAAATCGACATTGGAAATCTTGATCAGATAAAACGCAATCGAAATTGAAATAATCGTACATCAATTTCTGGTAATACTCATCCCGCCCCAGAAACGCATATCTTCTTGTGAATACTTCTCTTGGCTCAGGATCTCTTGGTATCTGCCCTGATGATTCTCAATATATCATAATGTTGGTCAGTTCTCTATCTTCATCTGACTCATAATCCAGTTGTTGCAACAACCGAATATAAGTTTGCTGCTAGGTTTTAAACCAATCCATAACAACTTTAACCTCTCTATCAGAATAATCCATCAATTATGAAATTAAAAGTAAAATAAATTAAGAATCTATGAATTTATTTTAGAAATAGCTTGAGAGTATCAAATTTGTGTAAAAAGTGGTGTGAGCTTAATGAAGTTGTTGGGTGTACGTATGATGGTAGAAAATTTAGTCGTTTAGCCTGAATTTGGTCATTGTCTGCAAGTATGCATTAACGACCTAGTACCTGCCGAGCGGTGGAGTCTTGGTCGCCAACGACTAAAACTGTATTGTTGGCGAAAAACACTAATTCGCTCGATAGAATTTTTATCTCTTATTCCATTTCCTATAGTGACGTGGCTAGTTTGCAATGTCACCTGGCATGAAAAACTAGATAATTTTTCCATATGCATAGAACTTGGCCTAACAATACATGGAGAATTTGGTGTAGGTGAGGTGTTGTCGGATCGACTACATGCTAACATCATTTAACTGCAAGTTTTAATCGATATTGGTGGAGTAGTATGGGCATGACTAACAATTCATTGATAATTGGCGTTGGTGAGGCATTCTTGTCCGATGTGACCTACAATGAGGACATTATAAGTTAAAAGTTCTTACAATTGTTGAGTGCGAATAGTTCTTTTGTTTATAAGGCTGTTTTAGTTTGACTCGTGCAGTTATTTAGAATCGATCTAATTAAGGAGTTAACTACGATCTCGATTCTCCTAAAATCCCATTTTACTCTTCCTTTGATAAAAGTCTAATGTTTTAAGATATTTTTTCTTTTATTGGTTTGCTTGGAAAAGCATTGTGAATTATGATAAGAATTGAATTCTTATCACAGCCAACAAAAATGATTAGTAAATTAACCAAAAACTTATATTTTTTGTATTTCGATAAAGACCTGTCAACCTCTTTTATACACACCGAAAACAATAAAACAAATCCTACATTATGAAACTTACTCATAACTAGACTTTTGAATATGAAAAACTCTCCTAAGAACGTCCACAATCACGCGATTAAAACAGGGATCAAAGATCACTTTTGATTTTTAGTCCGAGAAATGCAGGCGTAGTGGAGCGATGAAAAGAAGTCGATAGTCGATGAAATCGACTATAGCTGATTACTTTTGATCTTCGATCCCGACTAAACTGGTTATAATCGAGCGGGTTCGTAGTATACAGTTCATCTTGACGTGGCGTCGTAGGAATTCGCCCAGATCCAAACGTTACTCTAGGACAACGCTAAGAAACACGGGCGGTGAGCCAGTACTTCGCTTATTCAAGCGTTATGCTGGGGCTTCGTCTGATGAAACGGTGTACTAGGGTAACGCCTACCACCAGGCGGTGCGCCAGAGATACGCCCCAGCGAAACGGATCACTAGAAATACGCCCCACTCTGAGCGAGGTCCTAGAATACCGCATCTCAAACCATTCAAATTATTAAACTTGCCACTTTGTGAAATTGACAAGAATTTCCCTCTTCAATTCACGACTAAAATTCAGTGAGACAATAGATCGAGCACTTCTCGTGCATTTCTGGAGATGTAATTGGGAATGTCTTGGTGGTGGTGTTGCAATCGTTCACTCCTTCCCTGCACATTCAGTCATACATTCAATCATTCACCATTTTAATTCAGCATTCATAATCGAACACAACCCATTAATTCACTACAAACTCATTTCAATGGCAACAACAACTTCCATTCTTCCATGAGTTCTCATAACATGGCCATCATCGAAACTCAAATCACAACCAAACCCATGGTAGCAAAATCAGTTCTTCACTGAATTCTTGTTAATCCTCACTTTGTTTATCTCATCTCAAACGAAAACAAACTCATTTTCCTTAGTTACAGCAGCAACATAGCTATTCTTCATCTTCACTGATTCACAGTTCAAATCCATGTCTTCCACTCCTCCACAGAAAACCAATTCAATCATTTATCTCAGCCATCTGTGTCACCTTATCCTCTTTGTTCTTTCTTGATGTCACCTGCAACAAAAATCAAACTCAGACCCACTCTTAATTTCCTTCTCGTTGTATTCTTCATTGCTGCTACTATCACCACACTTTCTTCTACACCTTCTTCAATTCCATCATAAACCACCATCTTCTATGCAACCCACAAATTCATCTTCTTCTTCACTTCGTCCATGATAATCTCCACTGTCTCAAGAATCCAAATTAACCCAATTTCCAGTGGGGCGGGCTCCTAGCAGCTCGCCTGGAAATGCCAGGCGGTGTGCTAGGACACCGCCCGTCCCATTCCGCACACACACTCATTTCGCACATATACAATTTCTTGAGACGGGAGGCTAGAACTTCGCCCCACCAGGCGCACTTCTGGAATACCGCCCGTCTCTTGGGCGTGGTGCTAGGATACTGTCTGAACACGTGCATTACATTAGCATTCCGCTCCACATCAGGCGTTGCGCTACGATACCGTCTCGAGCAAGCGAAATCCTAGAACTCCGTCCGTCTTCCCAAGCGTAGCGCTAAGCCTTCGCCCAACCACAGGCACATCGCTAGAGCACCGCTTGACTATCCTTAGCCGTTATGAAATTGTAACTAAATTCAACTACAGTATTATAAAATTTAGCAACGACGGCCTGCTATTACAAATTTTGTAACTGATTTCAGTTGTATAATTCACAACGGCTGAGAAATTACACGTGCGAGCAGTTTATGTGCATGGTAACACCTGAGTGTGTGGAGACTATTATGTTTTCGCCTTAAATTTTAATATCCTTTGAACCTGAAATTTTATCCCGCTCCTATTGTGAAGTCATTTATATCTCTTCATATTCCAATGCCTTGACTACTATTTCGTTTTACTTCCAAACCTAAATATCCGCCGCGTGTATTCATGGAGAAAATTTATTGTCGATGAAGAACACCATCGAAGAAAAATCGAGAGATTCATCAACGAATTCCAACAAATGAGATAAGTTTCATCTCTGACTATATTGGTTTCAATTGTTTTTCAATTCGTAGTGGAGTCTGTTCAGAAATTTTTTAAAATATTGTTTTAGGGTTTCAAAAACCAAATAACTTGAATCCACTTCGAGTTCCTGATTGGGTTTTCAATCTTTGTTTAGATCGGTACTAACCTTTTTATTCTCATTAATTTGAGTTAAAATTTTTGATTTTTTTTCTAGGCTTCATGTTTTTTACTTCTTCACTTCACTTTGTAGTTTCTCCTTGATACCCTCTTTATAAAATTAAATCTTTATAGTACCCATTCCTCAAGTTCTTCAGTCTCTCTGTATTATTAATTGACTAAACACATTTTTTTTCTTCAGTTTTATCAAAGTTCGAAGGAGGTAATGTAGAAAGATTTTGTTCAGCTCCACCTTGTGATAGTGATGCATTTCTCTCTAGTGCTAAATATTTGATAAAATCCCTCCGGCTTACATCCAAAGTAAGTTATGGAGGTTTAATGTAGTGGGCTTATATCTATTTAGTATACACACTTGGATGAATTGTAAGGTGGATCACCATCTATATGTTTTTTGACACCCTTTAGTTTTGTTTAGTGTATTGTTGTAGCTGCCTAACATTGTATAGTGCATAATGTTAGGGCCTATCGTATGTAATAGATTCAGGATTTGAGTATGTTATATATTATTAACAGTTAGATCGAAAACCAGAGTTGAATGGCACAAAAGAGCTGAGAAGTAGTACAATTTTGTACAATCTGGCGTAATAGTTTTGCTTTTCTTGTAACTGTAATGCCACTTCATACTACCAATTAGATATATTAAAGTCAAACTATTACATAGGTGGGAGAGTTTTTTATGAAGCAAAAGCATAGTTGAATTGAATAGGACCTAGGCATCTAGCAGATATGCGCCAGGAATCACATATGTTAATCTCGGTAGCAAATATTGTTTATGAATTCTATGCGTCTCATATGTAAAGATAATTAATGGCAGGTCATTCTAGGCTATCAAATAAATGGTGTCTTATATGTCTAGTCATAATGCTGGAATTGAAGGCAAATTAGATAATTATGATACTTATAATATTGTTGAAATGCAGGCATGCTTTTTGATGGCAAAATTTCCTTAAGCGACGTACAACTCATGTATTTCTTAAGCTTGATTGTTGTGTGTGTGTGTTAAACGATAGAGTAAGGTCCTGAAATTGTTGGGGTTTATGTTCAATCCACTGTTAAGTTGCTGCTAATATGGCTACGACTCGTAATTGGAGTAGTATACTCTTAAATTTTCCGTTAATTTGGACAAACATAGATTTGTTTAGTGTGTTCTCTCACTACTTTGTTTTGTTGCAGAACAAACTATCAATTTCATTGAAGACAATAAATTTGGAAATGCTACTACTAGTTTAATGGCTCATGTTGCTCCAAAATCTAAGGTATAATCCACTTCTGCAATCTTGAAAGTTATTTGGTGTTTTATTTGGTTGTGAATGGAATAGACCCTCTCTCTCCCTCTCTCAATTTATTTGGTATCTTATATATAAAGACAAACTAATGCTAGGTTCATTCTAGATTGTCCGGTACCTAACTCAGTATCTCGTCGGGCTTCAAGTTTTTTTGATTCCTGAATGAGACGCTCACTTGGCAGTGTTATAAACTGTTTGTCTTAATGTTTAGATGCTCATGATTTATGTTAAAAAAATTGCAGGTCAAAGAAAATGGAGGAATACCAGATAGGCTAGATGATGTTGTATACATATCTTGGTGCCGCGAGTAATGCTAGCTTGAATTATTATTTTTACCTACATTTGGGTTTGTCTAGCTTTTTTCCTCTTGACAACAGATGATCAGAACACAGTTGTAACTTTGAGAATGAATGAAGTAGAATTTTCTTATGGAATTTATAGATTGTTATCTAATGGAATACCTATTCAGGGTTTGAATGATTTGTTTGTGTAGTTTGAAAGATTTCAGTGAATATAACAGAATTGGGATAAATCTGGGTAAATGCAAGGGAAATTGGGTAACAGAGAAACTGAATTTTGATAAGGTCAGCAAAGACGAACCAACTGTTTTTTGTTGCAAAAAATTCGCAACGACTAATACGTGTTGTAAATTTTAGTACCGGAACAAGTATCTTTTCCGGAATTATTAATCTATGTTTATAAAAAAATTTATAACGACTACTAGCTGTTATAATTTTAAATTTTCGTAATGGTTTATCGCTGTTGCAAGTCAGCCGTTGCGACTGAATTTTGTAACAGAGTACTGTCGTTGCAAACATAAATGCAACAGGCTAATTCGCAACAGCTCATTGTCGTGCAACTCCATTTTGTAACGGTGTGAACCGTTACTAAACCCCAAATTTGGTGTAGTGCGGTCTGCTCATTCCTGAACAAGGAATTATGCAACATTGTCGCCATCTTCCTTTCCCTTAATAAAATTGGATATACCAAATTCAGTATTTTATTTCGGAGCTATTTCGATATCCCTAGTTTTATTGCAGACATAATTATGAATGTCTCATTTACCAAATCTTTTTATGTTTATTTATTTATTGTATTTAAACGGGAATGTGCATTAATGAAATTTCAAAGAACAAGTTTACAAGAGGGTAACTCAAAACCGAACTAGTGACCAATGGATCAACAAACTCCCATATTCAATTGTGTACAAGAAATGAGCAAATATTCATACAACAAAACGGAGTGTTGATGTATGCCGTAAGTACAAAAAATTATTCAAGATATTCTCCACAAATTAACTAGTAATATAGCGGTAGTAAGGATCTTTCCCACAAAGACTGTGTAATTGAGATGTATTTAGATTATCAAAACTATAATAAAAAGAAATACTAAATGGGATAGGTTAATTAATTAACCGAAATGACAATAATAATAAGAAGAAAAGACGACCAGGGAGTCATTCGACGTCGCCAAACGTTGACTCAAGTAGTATACTTATCTATCTTTCATTAGAATCGTTCATCACCAACCATAGAATATCATCTAGATTAATGTTATCCCCAAAACTCCTTTTATCACTAGATAAGAAAGTTCTCGACTACCTGATTATATTCGTTTGAACCATCAAGTAGTAGATCACTCAAGGTGTAACCCAATCAAACACTTTAGGCTTTGTGAATTTAGGTTGACCCCAGTAGTTAAACTCTTAGCTCAAGGTCCACTTATTGGTGTTGTCTTTATTCGTAATTGCTCCACAAAATCTCTCTGCAAGGTCTCACGATTTCTAATTGTGTATAGAGTTATTAGACTATTACACTTATCTCACAACTTCTACTAGTTATAGAATAATCAATAAATTAATTTAGTCTGCATCCTAAATAATCCAACAATTACTCATAAACATTAGATATGGTAAAGACAAACGAAAATGATTGAAACTTCATATAAGATTGTTGTATAAATAATAAATCTTCACGCTTAGAACATTGAATTCATCTCTAACCAATAGAAAATTAGCTACTCATAACATAAGAAATAAGAGGAAATATCATGGTTTCCCCTAAAGGGATAACCCTAGGTTTTGGAATGTAGAAGATGTAGTATGAGTACTAGATAATATGATGTCTTGTTTAAGCCTTAGGTGTCTTCTTTTATAGCCTTTAATACTTGGCTCTCAAGTATCCTCCGTTTTTGGGGTTTGGAAACCCATTAGGAGCAAGTTTCCTCAATTTAGAAGTCCCAAAAAAATACCAAAATTCGTCCAAAAATAGTTCATCACGTCCAAGGCAAGCCCAAAACGCATCCCTTCTTTTTCTTCTGATAGACACATTTATGTGTCTTAATTTGATCACATATTTGTATTTTTAGTTCTCATTTTATGTACTAATATTATTATTTGCTTTGTTTTTAGGAATTAATAATTATGAAAAAATTGGATTTAAAAAGTGCTAAAGGCACCCAAGAAAGTGTTAAAGGCACCCATGAGTTTTGTTAAAGGCACCCAGGAAGTTAATAAGGGCGCCACCTTTTCTTTCAAATTCAAAATGAATTTTGGCGGTAAATTATCCTCTCTCATCTACGTGACTTGTTGTACGATTTTTAAGAGAATATTTTAGAGTTAAGACAAGAAGATTCGTTCATTATCAAGAGCAACTTGTTCACGACCAAGAGACACACAAAATCAGATTCGTGTGAATCATATTCTCAAAAATAAGGACGCAGCAATAAACAAGGAGAACTTTTCTTATTTTGGAAACTTGAGATTTACCTTCTTAAGTTCGTATGATTTTCCTTCCATATTCATTAGTCTTCAGGATAAATAGAAGAAACAGAATCAAACAACATCACCGAGTTTAAAGAAGCAAAATCAGATCGAGATTTTGGTTACTACTGCCGAGAATTAAGTCATTAAAAGAGAGAATATTTTGGAAGATATTCAAGCTATTAGTTGTCATAGTATATATAGGGGTCCTTAGAGCGTCCACAATGGGACGACTAAAAGGTGGAGTAAAGATCATCTTTACTCTTTACTCCGGATTTGGGTGGCGTAGTGGTGCGAGTGTATTTGATATTTACTCCGAAAAACAACTGTAGCAGACTAGATTTAGGAAAGATTCCGGACTAAACATGGTTTACTCGGGCGGGCGTGTAGTTTTCCGCCTGGCGTCAAGCGGTGTCGCAGTGTACCGCATGGAATGAAGCGTTATCCTGGCACAACGCTCAGAAACACGGGCGGTATCGTAGGAATGCGCCTGATCAAGCGGTATCCTAGAATTACGCCTGATGAAACGACGCTCTAGGATCACGCCCACTGACAGGCGCAACGCTAGAATACCGCTCAGTTGGAGCGTAATCCTAGGATACCGCCCATACCGGCGCGCCCCTAGGAGTCCGCATGGATACTATCTATGATTTACAAATTCTTATGTTAGTTTAAATGTTTAGTTAGTTCGGAGGGAAATGGGAAGTTTAAATGTTTAGTATGCTAAAATGGTTTTGGAGATGAGCATAGCTAATCAAACCCCAAACACTGTATAAAATTTCAATCCTAATCAAACCCAACCTTCCAAGTCATAAACAAACAAATCTTTCAGAGACATCCCATACAAGTCCATGCAAACCTGGGAACTAAACTGGTGGTTCAGACAATCAGTCAAGCATTTCATGTGCATAACTTTTGGTGATAGCAGCATATGAAACTGGTGATTTCAATTACATATTTTTTCCTTCCCTGCAATTCTAACGTGAACCCATTCATCAATATTCACAATCATTCAATTAATCACTTTCAATTCATTGCTCTCTACCACTTTGTTACAGCACTAAAGGCCTTCTTCAACCTGACTTCTTCAACCTCAGCTCAAATTTGAACCAACATCCATTTCAGTTCAACACAAGTCAGAAAACCTATCACCTCATAGACTCGAATCAACACAGATTCAACACCTTCTCTTCAATCCTCATTCTCAACAACGACAATTAGACATATATGTTGTTCTCAATTTCACTACAGCATCAATACTTCTTCTTCATCTCAGATTCGAGCAAACACCCATAACCTATTTCTTTTCAAGTATTCCCATTTTACATTTCTTCTTTCTCCTCGAACCCAGAACTCCATCTTAACTTCTAATTCCTCTGGTTTCTTAACTGGAAATGGTTGTCCAAGCACAACTTGAACTTTTTACTGATTCCTTGACTAAGTTCTTAACAAGTTTATAAGGGAAATGGTTTGTTTAAATTGGAGGGAAATGGGAAGTTTAATGTTTAGTTAGTTCAAATTGGAGGGAAATGGAAGTTTAAATGTGTTTTGGTATTCACATTTGGTGGGGCGGGCTGCTAGCAACTCGCTTGGAATCCCAGGCGGGGCGCTAGGACACCGCCCGCCCCATTCATCCCACACGCTAAGTTCGCACATGACAACTCCTTCAGGCATGTTGCTAGCACTTCGCACCATAAGGCGTGATTCTGGGACACCGCCCGTCTCTTGGGCGTGGTCCTAGGATACCGTCCACTACCAGGCGTTACGTTAGGATTCCGCCCCACATCGAGCGTTACGCTAGGATTTCGTTTCGCGCAAGCGTTATCCTAGGAGTCCGCCCGTCTTTCCAAGCGCTATGATGAGACACTGCCTAACACGAGGTGTTACGTTAGGATACCGCCCGACTATACACGGCTGTTCTTGGGCCGGACCAAAGACTAAATTTTTTAGTCTTTGGTCGTTTGG
>JAJJMC010007948.1:870001-914139 GCA_023531435.1 Papaver californicum | reverse complement strand
ACAAGTCTAGTAACGAACTCTTTTTACCACTATTCTAAAACACATCATTACCTCATTCTTTTTGCGTTCACTTTGTAAATGAGCGCCACTTCCAAATAGTTTACGAGTGTAGTGGATTCCATATAAGTCATGCGAAGAAGGGTACCTAGTTTGTAGGAAAGACGAAGAGGAAAACACTACTTTCACTAAGAAGAGGGGATGCCCTTCAAGCTTCAATTTGAAACCAACAAGAAAAAGAAGTGGTTTATATCTAGAGTTGTATGCAGTCGTCACAACCACCTACCACAAGAGAGTTTGTTAACGCATCCTTATGCGGCACGGCTCACCGAGGAAGAAAAGGTCATCTTAGATTCCATGACCTAAAGCGGGTAAAACCCATTAATACCCTCGGACACTTGAAGCAAAGAAACCCAAAGAATGTCTATACTTTGGAGACCATCTACAACGCAAAAGCCAAGTTGAAGAGTGAGAAATGGCAAGAAAGGGACCAAATTCAAAAACTTATGTACTTGGGGGAAAAGAACAACTACTCTATGTTCCATGAAGAAGATGAGGATAAACAAATAAAGCATCTTTTATTGGCTCATCCCGAGTTTATGAAGTTAGCGTGGTGCTCCCATCAAGTGCTTCTAATGGATTGCATGTACAAAACTAATAAGTATGCGCTCCCGGGTTTGAATTTTATCGGGCAAACTTCTACCAAGTCCCCGTTTAGTGTTTTCTTTTGCTTCTTGAGAGACGAGCTCGAAGAAAGCTATGTGTGGGCATTGGAACAAGTTAAATTATTCTACGTGGAAGGATATACCCCTAAGGTGATTATCACCGAAAAAGAACAGTCATTGATGAATGCAATAACAAGGGTCTTCCCGGATGCTCATAATCTTCTTTGCACGTTCTACTTGTGGAACAATATTCAAACCAAGTGCAAATCGATTATTCGGCCAACAAAGAAAAGCGAGATGGAGAGAATTAAAAAATTACCGGTACCTCAACAAGAAAAGGCCAAAGAGAAATTCGAGGAGGATGAAAAGTTGGCGGAACTAAAATGGGATAGTTTCCAAAGGGATTGGGAAGCTTTGATATGGTCTATCACCAAGGAAGATTATGAAGAAAATGCTCGTTTGTTGGTTACGCATTTGGGAAATTATCCAAGTGTTGTGAAGTATTTGATGGACCATTGGTAGAATCCGCACAAAGAGAAGTTTGTACCGGCATTCACAAACCAATATAAGCACTTTGATAACCAAGCTACAAGTTCCGCGGAGTCATCTCACAACCGATTGAAGAAGAAGCTTCATAGTTGTGATGGTGGGTTTGTTACGGTCTTCGAAGCCATGCATGGTTATTTCCTCTATGACCTTGATAGAGTTGAGGAGAATTTCGAAAGAAGCCGTTGTAGAAAACACCTCATTTATAAAGACGAACCACGGCTCGAGGGAATTTCTTATAAGGTGTCATATTGAGCAATTAATAAGATAATGTACGAAGTTAATAATTATAGGTTGGGCAACTTGCACAGAGAAGAAGAGTGTTCTTGTCCTAACATGTCAAGTTTGGGACTCCCATGACGCCGTATGATGGCCAAGTACGAAGAAGACGGTATGATCCCAATTCAAGATATTGATCCATTTTGGCAACAATTGTCTTTCAATGAACCCATCGTTGAGCAAGATTTTGGTGGATCATTTGCTGATACCGACATTGGAAAAGCTCTAGCCGAGAAATACTCCACATTAAATCGGGCGCAAAGGAAAATATGGTTAAGTAAGTTGAGCAACTTCGTGTTTCCACACACAAGATACGATGTCAAGGAACCAACTAAAGGGAAGAGAAATGGTAGGCCTCCTACGAAACAAAAAAGGGTTGTATTGCGAAAGAAAACGAGGGAATTATTGAAAGAATCAAAGAAAGAGAACCTTCGGGTTTTGAGCATTTGCAAAAGGAATATGAAGCATAGGATGATAAGAAGGAGGATGTTCAAGGTAGAAACAAACGAAAAAGAAGTCAAACGGAACTAGGAGGACCAAGTCGTCAAGATGATAAAGAAAAACGTCCTGAAATTCCCTCTCAAGAAGAACAAGAAAGCTCAATTATCAAAGTTGGTGCCAAGGGAAAAGGTCCGATATTTCGGTCCAAACAAAAATCAAGAAGAATAGTTGAGGTAAAGCAAAATGAACGAGTACTTGAAGAGTCACAAATGACTCTATCAAGTGTTGGGGTTGATATGATCAATGTTCCTGCCAATCCAAACTCAAGAAGAGTTAGTACGAAAGAATTAACGAGAAGCAAATTGCATGATAAGGGAAATACATCATTGGTTGAAGAGCCGCATACGATTTGGGTTGCAAAAGGATTGATGCAAACACCATCTAATTTGTCAAGAGATGATAAAGGTAGAAAAATTGTCCGAACCGAGCATATTATATATGAAAATTATTTGTTATATTTTCCGGATTTTGTTCGTGAATACATAAAGGCCACCGACGATGTTGCCGGTGATGGTAATTGTGGTTACCATGTGTTCATCGAACAAGTAGGACCTTTTAGTGGAGCAAAAAAGTTGGGTTAGGACGAATGCACTTATGTACGATATAGATGTGCGGTTGAACTACGTTCTTACCCGGAATTTTACAAGCCAATGATGGCATCGGGAGAACCGAAAGAACAAGAGTCGGAGTTAAATGAGAAGTTCGTTGCATTCGAACGATGTTTGATAGACAACAAGAATTTGTCAAGATACCATTGGATGTGCATGCCAATATGTGGCCAAATACTCGCCAACGCTTTCAATTGCGTCATCCATTATATCTCAATTGGATGTAGTCTTACATTTGCACCAACAAGAACAAACTTTGTCGAACAATTGGCTAAGAGAAGATGTGTGATGGGGATGGTGCAAATGTGTCATTTTGTCTGTCTCAAGTTGAATGAAGGAAGCTCATTACCCCCATTAAGGGTTGGATGCGATAGTGAACTTCCCAGGTCTTGGTGTAACCGGTTCGAGCAAAATTTCGAACTTTGGACCGCATTAAAACTATCGAAGAATGCCTTCATACAAATTTTTTGTGACTCAGAATCGGAATGACAATATAGACATATTGATTATATGTAATATTGGTAGTGACAATATCATATGTGTTTTGAAGGGAACAAATTATGAATAAGTATTTTCTTGGAATGTTTTTTCCTTTAGTAGTCTTTCAACAAGAAAATTTACTAATCCAGGTTCATTTGCGGTTGAGTTTTGGTTTAGAAACCTAACTGTAAATAAGACTTGAAAGAAAATATGTTGATCAAGCCAAACTTACGGTTGGGTTCGACCTTTCAAAACCAACTGTAAATAAGACTCAAAAATATATAGATTAAACATATTTTACGGTTGGGTTCGTCCTTTTAAATCCAACCGTAAATTAACCTGAAAAGACATAATTTAAATAAACACCCCTTTCTCATTACTTATACCACATTACAACCCGTTACACCATTAAACCATTATATAGATAATTGAAATTACCACCGACTAAACCACATGACGTTATAAAAGTACTAATTAATAGGTTTGCGAGTGAGGAAGAAGTCTTTAGGATGTGGTAATGAGGTAGGTATTGAAAATGCCATATTTTCCATCTTCTCCATTCCTAAATAGATCTCTCTAAAACCTCATCGTCAGTTTCACCCTTAAGTCGTAGTTGACCAATAATACGAACTTATGCCATAAATTCTTTAAATTGTTTGTGTATAGTATCACATCGATAAATCAACTTGACGTGACACGTTTATAAGGGTTACCGGTTTCAGAACAAAATTTTTTATAGATGGTTTTCCAATAACTCTGACTCATTATACCACCTTGCCTTCGTTCTTCCCATCTTTTTGGATAACATAGTATATAGTTTCGGCAAATACATAAATCTTCATCCAAAGTAAAATCAGGATCTTGGACCCCAGGTTGAGCCATAATCTAGTATATGAGAATGATAGTTTAGTTGGAGATGATTGATGTAGAAGAAAGGTGCAATTTCTTAAAAAATAAGATGAGTTTGATATATACTCAACCATTCTTCTTTGTTTCCTATATAAAGAAGATGTGTAATGACTCTAGTTTAAAAAAAGAGTCGTACAAGGTTCCAACGGCTCTATTTTTAAACCAAATAGAGCTTTCAAAGTGAAACATATATTCAAAAAAAATATTTACGATTGGGAAAAGGAAGCACGTACCCAACCGTAAGTCTGTGAAAAAAAGAACGAAAGTTTTACGGTTGGGTCCGCATACTCAAAACCCAACCGTAAACTTGGGAACCAAATTTATATCAATTTTACGGTTGGGTTTGGGGGATCCAAAACAAACCGTAAAACTGGGAACCTATTTTCTGTCAGGTATACGGTTGGGTTTTTGAGTTCTAACCCAACTATAAATTTTCCTGAACCTTTGTCTTTTTTGCATTTCCTTTCACTTCAAATTTGTGAAAATAAACCCTATTTTTAAACTTATTCATCCTTTGTAACTCAAATGAAGATAAATTGGGTCATTAATCAAACAAAAACCAAAAGTAAAACACAAGAACAAGAACAATATTTTTGTGGGTTCAGGAAAATTTACGGTTGGGTTTGGAGTTTCATACCCAACCGTAAAACTAAGTAGTCATTTACGGTTGTCGTTGGGCTGAAAACCCAACTGCAAAACATTCTTTCTAACAACGAATTTAATGCCAAATTTTGGTTCAAAAATTGAATTTTTAAACTTATTCGTTCATTTTATCTAGATTTAAGTTAAATTGGGTCATTCAATCAAACAAAAACAAAAAGAAATCGCAAGTGTTTAATATTTTTTTTAAATGATTCAGGGAAATTTATGGTTGGGTTTGGGCTTCAAAACCCAACCGTAAAATTGTGTCTTATAATTTACGGTTGGTTTTGGTCTGAAAATCCATTCGTAAGTCTGTGGAAAAAATGACAGTTTTACGGTTGTGTTTGCAAGTCAAAAACCAACCGTAAATCTGGAAATTTTGGTTTTTGCCAGTTTTACGCTAAAAAATAATTTTTTGTTTTTGACCTTATTTCTCCTGTTTGATTTTAAACTTGAAACTTATGTAAATAAATCTTGATTTCTAACTAAATTGAGCAACATTTGTCCATTAACTCTTACATAAACTAAGACCAAAGTTCAAACTAAAATTCAAAGGATTAATTCGTCTCAATAAGGTATAATCCACTCACATAAACAACTAAGTTTGTTACAACCAAGATGTTTAAGATAGTATTAAGGAGAAGGAGGAGGAGATTCTTCAACATGAGTATTACGAGCACCACGATAAACTCTTTTTATGGTCGTGCTATCACGACCACGAGTACGGGGACCAGCACGACCACGAGTACAAGGACCAGCACGACCACGACATTGTACATCCTCGGTTTCATCATGTGTGTCTTCATCACTAGGTTGCGGCTCACTTTGGCTAGTAGTCACAACTCTTGGATCGACTCTACTCCTCTTTAGGCTCTACTCCTCTTTAAGCTCCGGTCCAACTCATTGTCGTTTGATTCATGAAGATTCCTCATTTTGTGTTGCAAGGCATTTTGTTGATCGACCGTCATCCTATCACCTCTACTTATGCATGGAGTCATAGTTTCTGCCAATACAAGTCCTTTCTTTTTCTATTCACATATGAAAACAAATATTAGTTGAGTTTTTCGTAATAAATCTTAAAAACATTAATATGATAAGTAATTTACGTACCAAATTGAAATATGCCCTTTTCCAAACATTAATTGGACTATCTCCTGTGTTGTTTCCTTGAACCCTTTGAATAATTCTCATAGCTTCCGGATCAATACTAATTACATTAGGATGACCAAAATGGCGATACCAATCCAAGTAATCTTCTATGGCCATTTTTGTGCCCAGAATTGGATTTACCTCTCGCCTTTGGATTTGGTATTCCGGTTTATGGCGGTCGTTCCAAATAGCGATCGAAGGCGTTGGGGTGTAGTTGAGCACGATATTGGGGGCTTCGATCACGGATCCATTCATACAGAATTTAAAGGCTTCGATTGTTACCTTGGTTTGAACAAAGCCATATTGGCGGAGAGTTCGACAAGGGTTGGTCATTACGAACCCAAACAGATGGTATAAAGGCCCATTGTAGCCTGCCACATCACTAAACTCACGTTCATCATCTGTTTCTTTGATAATCTTCAAATAAGGATCAAACACCACATCTTCTACGGTGAAAACATCAATTTCACTCCTCTTCTTTGCTATCTGAACTTCTTTCCGCTTTGATTGAGTACCGATGAATTTGAATTTCTTTCATGTAGGACCAGTAAAATCACCTTTTCACTCCATCTTAGGAGCCAGGCTCGGAAAGTGGTCATAGACCCATGCTTATGAAGATAACAAATATTAATATAAGAGAATGCGCAAAAAAAATTGAAGTTAAACATTGAAATTCACCCAATAAGTTACCTAAAGAAGACCAGTATTCCCAGAAATCTCAGTACCTCCAACCCTCGAAGCTTTTCTAAGGTTGTCAAGTAAGTAAGCGAGGGTGGCAGTGCCCCATGAATATTCATGCGTCTTCTGGAGATCCTTCAACCATTATAGAAAGTGAGCATTCACCCTATTTACCGAGTTGTCAGCGAAGAAGATGGTACCAAGCATATACAACAGATATGCTTTGGATGTACTCGTAGCTCTAGTTTCATTTATCACGACCCATCATTTTCCAATTGCAAGGTTCCTCCAAACTTCTCCCTCAGACTACGCAACAAGATCTTCTTGGTCATACCTAAACCATTCTTTGTTGCTTCACCCGGTTTACGTCCGTCAACCAGTTTAAACTCTAACTCGGTTTCTTTCCTCTCCCATCCAAGTGTGTCTTTAACAAGGACACAAAGATAACTCCAAGACATGTTGCTGTCAAATTCTTCATACAAGGTTGTTCCTTCAACTTCTAAGTCAAGAATTGACTTGACATCATCCAACGTTATTGTCATCTTGCCGAATGGGATATGAAACATATCGGTTTTAGGCCAATAGCTCCCTGAAGGCTGTGCAGGTAACAATATCATATTCCAACATAAAATTGGCAATTATGGAAGCTAACCCTGTATCATTTAGGAGAGCACTGACGACTTCATATTCTTCAACTAACGGCCAATGTTGAGCCCTTTTACGAACCAATTTGTTCACAACCTGTGTATGATCCTATAAAGAATAAAAACAATATTTTTTAATCAAAATCATACCAACAAGTTATAATTTGAAGTTAAACAAAGAAAAATTTAGTAAAACAAGAGAAGTTTTTAGATTATTACCATAGTCTCAGCAACTTTGGCAACCCATGAATGCGGATAACCAAATAATATTGCAGACTTATCTGGGGCCTCACCCCAAAATCTTCCATTCTTCTTCTTAGGCAACAACGTGTTTTTGCCTTTGGGAATATGCTTGCCTTTCGGTGAAGGTTTCTTCCTTGGCTTTCTTTCCTTCACTTGAGGTCGAGGCGAAGCAACAATAATTTGTTTACCTTTGCCTTGATCGACAAATTATTCTCCGTCCGTCTCTTCTTTATCATCACATTCTTCCTCTTTTGGTAGTTTTCTAATCACACGTGCGCCTCCACTCACCACCGGTAGATCTTCAAAGTCTTGGAAAACATGGCATTCCTCTTGAGGTAGTATATTATGACTAGAGCTACCATCCTCTACCTCCAAATTCTTCTTCTTATCGTTCTTTCTCAAGCCTCTATTATATACCCCTAAATGAACATCGTGGCTAGGGGTGGAAGTGTGATCTATTGTGTTAAGTTGTTACCCTTCTTGTTCTTGGATTTTGCCATATCCTTATTCCTACAACATACAAGAAATATAATTGAAATCATAAGTTAGATAATTTCCAAACAATTCAACACAAAAAACTCAAAACTCAGGATTTATTACGGTTAGGTTACAGTAATCGAACCCAAACATAGACAAATTTACAGTTGGGTTTTGAGCATCGAACCTAAACGTAAAAAGATTTACGGTTCAAAACCCAAACGTAAAAGAAACCAAAAAAACAAGTTGAGCTCTCAGGAAAACTTACGGTTGGGTTTTGACTTTCAAATCCAAACGTAAATTAAATTACGGTTGAAAAAACACAAACGTAAAAACCAAATTTTTATTACTACAAGTGAATTTACGGTTGGAATGAGAATCGAACCCAACCGTAAAATATCATCTTCATCTTCATTGTTTAAATTTACGGTTGGGTTTTGAAATAACCTAAACGTAAAATAAAAAAAATAACAGTTAAAGTTTGGGTTCCAAACCGTAAGTTCTTCAGAACCTGTATTTACGATTGGATTTTGAACAGAACCCAATCGTAAAAAGTTTTGGAACCCTAATTATTTTTTTTGAAATCAATAATTCTAACACATTACAATCACAAACAAAAGAAAAATAACATGGGTTCTTCTCGGATTATACCTCATATACACCATTGGTTGTGGTTGGGGAATTTGATTGCCTTCACCATCGATTTCTTCTTCAATCTCTTGATGAGTTTGATTTGAGTTGTTTGATTGATTTTGATTCAAATCACTGCTACCTTGTATACCTTTAGTAGAATTTTTCATCTTTACTATAGTATTTGATCGACGATTATAAATTTTTCGTATTGACGATTAATCGAAGACGATGAAATTGATGGAGAAGAAAGTGGGGAGAAGAAGAGTTGAAATGGAGAAGGAGTTGTCTTCTACGGTTGGGAGAGATGAAGAGTTGAATTAGATAATTAGTTTTTTTTATTTAGGTTTTACTAGATTGAAGGGTAAATTAGACTTTTTATAGATGAAAGGGCAATATAGATAATTTACTATTGGTGTAGGATATCCCCTATCCAATTATTTAGTTATCCTTAAACCAAAGAAGCCCCTCTATTGGATGTGTAAGCCCCTCTATGAGGGTTCTTCTTTAATAAATAAACTTCTTTTATATCCGGATGTTTGTCACCACTCATTAATACTTTGTCGTATGGTTAAGTCTTTGTTATCAACAACCTTAATACTCAATACCATCTCTCACTCCAGAATAAAACTAAAACTGGTGGAGCTTACCCTCTCTCCCATTGGCTGGTGAGCGTAACCGTGTATTCTCATTGGCTCGTAAGGAAATCATTCGTGTTTGTTGGATCAAATTTGGTGATGTTTTGTGCGTTGATGTGGCAACCTACGGCGCAGATTGGGTGGGTGGTTGATACACACCCGACGGACTACCCTCATTGTTTGTTGTGTCTGACCGCTAGATGGTCGAGATACAATTTTGGACGGTTAAGAATTTATTTGTTATTTTTACACTTGTTTTACATGTTTTTTTTTTAAATCTATCACCGTTGAATTTGTGGATTCACTCTGATTGTCGATATTATTTTTTCTATTTATGGGTGATAAAAATATGGTATTTTTTTAAAAAAAGTACAATACCAAATAATGAATAAGTTTTAAAAATATATTTTTTGATATTGTTTCCAAATTAAGAAAAATAATTCGTTATACGTGTGGGATATGCATTAATTTTTGGACAAAAAATCTTGCAATATTTTATGCAAAAACTGCCCGTATTTAGATTTCTTCTCCCATCCTGGTTCTTCTCCTCCCCCCCTTCTCTGCAGATTTCTTATCTCTCCATTTAGTATCGACGGTGACTCAAATAAGCATCACCATCAACCCACACTCATTAATCTGACTCTACCAACAAAGTTTTTCCGAAATAGTATATATGTTTATTAAAGGATATTAATAGTGATGCAAGTTCGATCGCCGTTCGAAGTTTTATATCCAACACACAAAAGTAAAAGCTTCAAATTTCTTCCCGGAGCAGATCGCATGAGTTTAGTTCACACCCATCTCTAACTATTTCTTTCTCTCTAGGGTGAGGTTCAAATCTTGAATTCCCTAATTGGAAGCAAAATTTGTTTAATGCTTTTTATGTTATTACATCTGCAGATCCGGGCTTTGAATTTCGTTAGAAGTGATACATGGATAGAACGTGTTTATTTTTCACAGGAAAAATTGATTTCTTCCTTGGGTGCAGTTTGTGATCAAAAATCAGCCATGGGTTTCTTAATAACAACCCTAATTTTCATCGTTGTTGGTGTTATTGCATCTCTTTTTGCTAGAATATGCTTTAACAGAGGACCATCTACAAATCTATGAGTTATTATTATTGTTTTTTTGTTTCCGTGTTCAGATGTGATCTTAGTCGAAATGAGTGGATGGTTTATTGAATAACTTGATACTTCTATTATATTTTGTTTTTATTTGACTGGGTTCTAGGAATTTTGGGGAAATTGTTATGTTTTTCTAACCGGAATGTATATCATGTTAACATAGGATAATAATTCAATCATGTTTTCAGTATTCAAGTTTTGTTACTAAATTAATGAAAGATTTTCTTTCAATTATAGGTTGCATTGGTAAATTTTCATGCTTGATTTTGGTCAACTAAATTAGTTTTTCCATGACACCTTAGTTTGGGTTAGTTTTTCTCCATCTCTAGCTATAGTTTCATATTTTCATCAGTTATAATTTTTTAATTGATGCTCTTATTTTGGTGTTTTCTAATTCTTGCTATTAGAGTACTTTTTCTTCTTTACAGATTCAAATTTTGTGATTATAGGTTTCCTTGGAAATTGGTAACTGTGATAATTCTACATCATGTCTATGGAGAAAATTTAATTTTGGGTTTCTTCATCAAAACAGTAAGTTCGAAACTGATTGTTAAACGTTCTGTGGTTTTGGATGTTTGTGATCATTACGTTCTATGTTCTTTAATTCATTATTCTAATTAAAATTTCTGTAAAGACTATATATTTTTTATAGTTTCTTCTTCCGAGTCAATTTGTTATGAATCTGTTACATATTCATGGTCATTAGTATTTTATGCAAATTAATACATAGACCCAATGTTTGTGTACAATTGTCAACCCTATAAGGTTTCAGTTAAAAATTCCATGATGATTTATTTCATTCTTTTTCCTTTCATGATGAAAAGTAATTTTGTGTGGTTATTTATGTATCCTCGATTTTGTCTTTGTATTCATTAGCAGATATTGAAGGGCCTTTTTAAATTGCCGAAAAATAGAGAATCTACTGACAACAGAAGCAAGTAAGTTCACAACCTACTTTATTTCGATATTGATACTATTGGTGAACATGGTTGTACCTTCAAATTTTCCACAAAAAAATTTGGACCAACATGGTTGCACCTTCAAATTTTCATGTTACACACAAAATATTAACAAGAAACTTACCAATGCAACCTATTAGCTGAAGACTAAAATTCATAGACATTTCGTCCAAATCTTTTATTAAACCAAATCCCTGCCTGGTTCATGAGTTTCAAGGCCTAATCTCATTGTTTGCACGTTGTTTTTTTTCTTTTGTTATAGAGTTTTGTTGTTTTTTCTTTTCTTTTTTTCTTTGTTTATTTTGCATGTACCATTGAGAATATAATCAGTTGGCACTGATGGCTGCGGAAATTGTTAACATGACTTTTCTACTCTCACATTCGAATGATGATGACCCAGGTAAGGTAAATATTACAACTCAACTTTTTTTTATTATCTTTATGGACGTGTATCTTTTTGTTTGGATTTGTTATTCTTAATCTTTTAGAAATACTTTTATTGTATAGTTTTTTGATCTGTTTGGTTTAATCCGTTTAATTAATCTGGAAGAAGTTTAAAAAAACCAAAGTTAAAATTTTACAATTGAGTTTTGTAGATCTGAAGATCTTGGAATATTTAGTGGAGTAACTGATATTTATTTTGCGGATTTGTATTTGATATGGTGGGTGTACAACTAGGGATGTCAAATTGAACATGCATACCAATACTGCTCTTTCGGTAGGACATTTCCGCTTCAATTTCATCTTGTACAGTTGTTGCTGATGCAGCTGAAAGGTTTGGCGTTTGATTCATGGCTTTGTTAAAAGTAAAATGTGTTGTCTGTGCCGTGCCTTTCGTGTAAAATATTTGGCATCTTGGTGAGGATTCTGATGCATATAAATAACCTTTGACATTTATTATGGCGGGGGCACCCACAATGAATATATCAGTATATACTGGAGTTCTCAGATGACCTTAGGTTATTGGAGTTCTATGCATTAGATTATGATGCATATAAGTAGAATGTGTTGTCCGATGATACTGAGAATTGGCATAATGGCAGTTCCAATTGGTGACTCAGTTCTCATCATAGTATGGTTGTCTAAAAATTATAGAATTTGATATTGGGTGATCAAATTTGCAGATTATTATGGGTTGACATGTCTTTTTTTTTTGGAATTTGTACTGATTCAACTTTTTAGGTAAAAAAGATCCCCTTGAAATGTTTACATAAACCTCAATAGAGGTTATCTTCCAAAGGTTTTCAGTTTCATGGCGTTTTATATTTGTTAGTTTTTCTTAGACCTAATTGTCCAGATCGAGGTGTTTTTTCTGAAATTTTTGGTGTATTTTGCAGATTTTGTTGGTAGAGAACATAATGAGACACAACAAATGAATAAATAACTTTTGTAGAAACGGTCTTAATAATCTTAAGTAAATCGAATCAAATATGGTAATCACACTTGAAATCACCCTTTATTCAAATATTGGTTCCCTTTCAGGAACATTGGTTTTTCATTGTTGTTGTGGTGTAGGGATTGATATCAAGGCTTGAATACATGTCCACATTTTAGTTACTGCAACTGAGATTAACATTCATTAATGTCTTTTTTTTATATGATTACTATAAGTTATTTGAAGTCTAATATTAGAATTTTTTGCAGTGCATTCCCAGGTTTGGTAAGCTTAATCTCATATGGTTGTTAGTTACAGAAAATGCCTTATATTTTAACTTGGTAAGATGCCCAGGCATGTTGTCAATTATTGTAGTTGCTTTAGCTCACTGAATAAGTCCTCCACAATCTAAAAGGCCACGTAATTCCCTAACAGTCTAACCTGACTATGCCATAATTAGTTGGTGTAAAGCTCTTTGTTACCATGTTTGTTCATGTGTTTACTCCGTTTGTTTCTTTGTTACCTCTTCTCTAAACTATAATCTAGCCATTACAATATAATTAGGGATACCATCAAAAAGAAAACCTGAATTTCTGATGCAGCGGATAATAAAGAAAAGAAAAAAAAGAGAGGTTTTGATCAGACTTCAAATATTCCTAAGAATATCGACTATGAACAACGATAATTACTTAGACTTCAGTTTCCCGACTTTAAATAATAATCGATTAAACTTGAACAAGTTTAAGAAATTAATTCTTATTAATCAAATTCAACTGCTTAAAATAATACATGGAGGAGTCTTTTATAGACTTGGGGAAAAACCCTAACTTGCTAGTCAAGAAAGGATGAAAAAAAAAACCTAAGCTTACTCAAACCCTAATTTGCTATTTTTGGCAAATTTTGGTTGACCAAAAGTAATAAAAATACTCATAAAATAAAACTATTTGCCATAAACGGCGACCCAAACGGACTCCTAACGAAGAAGTTATTAACAAAATAAAAACTTTCCTAAAATAGCAAAAACGCTTGTTTAAAACCCTAAACAATTTGGCTAAATTATAAAAATAGACCCTTCTTGAGCTAAATTACGACACTCAGGTCTTTAGTCTCCAAATAGACTATAGCCTGCTTATCTGCATCAATTTCGCCAATACAATCTGTTTGAACTTATCCATGCTCCCAATTTCCTGTGTGTTCCAAATATTAATTCTAATCTGCTTTCTGATTAGCTAAAATTATGGAAGACTTTACGCCAACTATTCTTCTGTTGATTGTTCTCACTCTTTGAATTCAAAACTTTAAGTCACCACAGTAACTGCAAAACGTTTAAAGATGGTGTTTTTTATTCAGAGCATTTAAATTCCTGAGAAAAATATTAGTTAGTTTCACTGGTTCCCTTCTTTACTTTTCCTACGAATTGCTTCAGTAAGTGTCAGATACTATGTGACATCATTTGTTATTCGATTTTATGTAGTTAACGCTAAGAAATGCTCGGTTAACATTCTGGATCAGGTATTTATGTTCTTTTCTTCATTTTAATCCAGGGGGGAGAAAAGTTAGATTATGAGATAGAGGCATTTGCAATCTACGATGTTATGAGGTCAGTAGACTCAGTACCAGATTGGCTTTTGTTCTTTTTAATCATTTACTTTGTCTTATCTCTTGATAACTGTACTCGAGAACTTTATATACATATGTGGTACAATGAAATATTTTTCCACTAAACTCTCTACATGCAACTTCCATTTACAAGTTTTTTGTTAAATTACTTAGATTAACGGTTTGTCTAGGATATGCCCTATTTTGTGTTTTTTTTTCTTTTTGTTGCCAAAGAAAACTGTTCTGCTCTACCTTCATTGACAATAATGATGAAACAGTTCTCTTCTATCTACTATCTGGTCTTAAAGTCCTAAATTCTTGCATATCTTTTGGTCTTTGCGACTGCATATTAACAGCTAATTTAAGTGATGTTCCTACTTAACAATCCTTAGTAATTCTAACATCCTTTCTTTTTATTCAGCCAATTGCAAGGTTTCAAGGCCAAGCATCAGATATTAAGTTTTCAAGAAAGGAAGTAAAAAATGTTAAGACAGAGTTGGTAAGACATCTACATCACTTATATAATTACAGCTTATCTACTGGCCACTGATGTTCTAGATATGATTTGTTCTTGATACACCAATCTTTCGGAAAGAACTGATTATCTCTCCCTTTAGTTATCCTATTACTAATTTTATGAAAGGCACCTCTACATACATCTGATCTTTTCATTAGAATATACGCGTCAAAAGCTTGGTATTGAGGAAACGAAAATTGAAGAATTATGTAAACTTTATAAGATCTATGTGACAACAATGGCTGGACTTAAAGTATGTCTTTCTGACACCCATTCCTACTAAATTATGTTTGTATATTGTATATATAAGAAGTATGTTAATTCATTCTTTGCTTTGTGGGTATTCTGTGGTATAGGCAATTGATTATGATTTTGACTACGATAATTTCCACGGGTGGGCGGATTTTGTACTCCTTATTACATTCTTTAGATCATAACATTTCTATGAGGGAATTAAATCCCAAAATACACGTGTTCGAATACTATAAGAGGAATATTAAATTATAATAAAACGAGAAACACTGAATTAAAACTCTTTGAAGAGTACTGAAACAGACATCTGAAATAGGCAGCATCAATGCATGATTGACACGTTAGTTGCGGAAAAACATGGCACACTGCTCGAAGCAGATAACTTCGTTGCATGAATGACACATAGGTTGCGGGAAAGCCTGATACAATAAAGGGAACTGACAAACATCGATGCATGAGAGACACGTCTCAGCTGTATACATTGGGAACAAAAGAAACTAAAGCATGACAAGTCACTCTCAACGACCACATGTCAGACATGCCATAGTTCTAATAAGACCGCAACGTTCATCCAAATCCAAAAACAACAACTTGAGTGCAAATCCGCAGAAGAGGTGCGTGACATCAAGCGAGAAACGAAGAGAAATAAGAAGTATGCATACTAAGTCTTGCGGGAAACACAAATATGTCTTGCGAGATACACTACGCTCCAAAGATTGGATAAGAACTAATAGGTGAAAGTTAGATTGAAGGGACCCATGAAATTTGCTATAAATACTAAACTCTCAAACAGGAATAAGGACTGGAAAAACTTGGAGAAAATTGGACATAAGGAATAGGAACAGAGCAAAGAGTTTAAGTATGAGACTTCTGTTAATTTGATAGTTTAACTGTTCTTTGATTATTTGGACTTTACTTATGTATTTGATATCTATCTGTAACATATATACATGAATAAAAATGATCTAAGTCTTTATTACCCGTGAATGTAGACAATTTGATTGTCGAACCACGTTAAATCATTATGTTGATGCTTGTTCAATTTGTTAACATGTTATGATTTCATTTTAAGAGATTTGAATTTATCATGTTTTTGACTATGATGGTTGTGATCCAAATAATATTGTGGAATATGAGGCTGTGGTTCATGACCTTCAGCTCATCATCGAATTAGGGATAAGTGATGTGCGGCTTACAAGTGATTCACAATTGATAATTCGGCAGGTCGAGTTGAAATATCAAATGCTTGATGAAGACCTGATTGAATACAAGAATCTTGTTCAAAATTTGGCATCCCAAATTCCAAACATAATTTTTTGACATTTATCCCGAGAGAAGAATCGCCACGCTGATGCCTTATCATTTATTTCTTCAATGATAAAAGATCAAAATACATCAGTAGTCAAGATTGGGAGAATCTATGAGCCATCAATATAGCTATGGGCAGTCGAAAACATGGAAGAAGAAGTTGGAGAAGATATTGAAGATGCAGTTGTTAAGGATGATGCAAATTTTCCACAAAAATTAGAGAATGAATTGTCTGAAGAAGATTGGAGGATCTCAATGCATCAATACTTGCAAAATAGGATATTTTCCACAGACAATAAAGAGGCAAGGAGAGTACAATCAAAATCTATGAATTATCAGTTGCGGGATAAAATTTTGTACCGCATGTCTTTCTTGGGACCGTTACTTCGATGTTTATCACAAGAAGAAGGACAACGTATTCTCACAGATATTCATTATGGAGATGCGGGAAATCATAGAGGAAGACGATCACTCACATTAAAAGAAAAAATGCAAGGATACTATTGGCCATTTATGCATAAAGATGCGGAGAATCTGGTAAAAAGGTGCGAAGAATGTCAACGCTTTGCACAAATAATTAAAGCTCATGCAATGGAACTCAATTTCGTACTCATCCCCTGGCCGTTTGCAAAATGGGGAGTAGATATTATTGGGCCTTTAGTGGAAGAAACAGGAAAGAGAAAATACTTGATTGTAGCAACAGATTATTTCACTAAATGAGTTGAAGCCAAAGCTCTTGCACGCATTAGAGATACATATGTTTTCAAGTTTTTATTCGAAAATATAATTTGCAGATTTGGAATTCCGGTAACCATAGTCTCAGACAATGGACAACAATTACAAGGGAAAAATATTGATATGCTTTTCGAAGCATTTAATATTCAAAAGAACAAGTCCACTCCGTTTTACCCTCAAAGTAATGGAAAAAAGCTGAAGCAACGAATAAAACTGTTGTCATGAATCTGAAAATGACCCTAGATGGACATCATGAACGATGGTGCGAACAACTTCATAACACTCTACGGGCATATCGCACAACAAGAAGAGAAGCCACTGGAGAATCACCATTTCTTCTTACTTATGGAGTGGAAGCAATTCTACCAACAAAAATTATTTTACCCACAACAAGGACAGAAGCATGGGAAAAGAATTTGAATACAGACCTAATGCTTGAAAAATTGGATGATTTAGAAGAAAGAAGAGAGGTTACGCTCTAAAGAATAGAGAATTATCAAAGAAGACTGGCAAGAGAATACAACAAGAAAGTCAAGTTTCAGAACTTTTTGGAAGGGCAATATGTTATACTGCAAATCCCGGAATACCAAGGGATAAAAAAGCAGGAAATTGCACCTACATGGGGAGGACCTTACGTTATACAAGATATTGCGGGGCAGAGCTCATACCATTTGCGTAATATGAATAGAGAAATCTTACGGCATCCTTGGAACGCGCAATATCTCAAACCATACTACCCATAACCAACAATACATTCATACAATAATTTGGCTTCATACTAGGTAAAGCAGAACAAATGCAATCTCTCTAAAGAGTCCATATAAATGTCTATGAGTATATGACCATTGGATCTTTTGCCATAGGGATGCCTAACATGACATTAATTATTGTATCAGGTACTCTCCATTTCATGAGGTACTCTAGGGACCGCATCCTAATTTCCTCCTGGCCAGAGAGAAGTTACATGCGCTTCAACCCTCAAAGTAACTCAAGGTACAAAATTGCCTTGCGGTTAATCAATACACACTCAATAAATGCACTAACAATCAATATATATATTTGATTTTTTTTTGCAGGAACAACAATGTGAATCAAAAGGAAAGGGCAAGTACAATTTGAAAGAAGGAAAAACTAAACAGGAAAACAAAGGAAAAAACTAAGGAGCGAGAGGATTTGCATTAAAATGAGGATTGAAAGGGACTTCTTTGCGGCTATAAAATTTGGTAAATCCATCGGCTTAACTCTATCAAGAGTGTTGTTGACCGCTTTTGCCATCCCAACTCGAGCTTCCACTCTCAACCAAGAAATATAAGCTTTTCTGTCTTCAAGTTCCTTCTTGCACTTATCTGCCTCGGCGATAGATTTTTCGACACTCATCTTCCAAAAAACTATTTTCCCTCTCTCCGAAGCCAATTCCCGAGCTAAGATTTCACTCTTCAAAGTTTCCTGCTTCCATTTGTCCTCTGATTCTTTGGCGTGAGAAGATAGAAGCTCCAGCTGATTTTGCGCTTCTTTAGCCTTGACAGTAGCAAGATCCAGCTGCCTTGTGAGTTCTTCCATCTTAGTATTTGCAGCACCAAGATCTTCTTCAGCCTTAGCAGCTTTTGTGGCCGCATCCTTGAATTTTCTTTTAAAATCTGAAACAAAAACAACAGATTAATCAATATGGAAATAATATTCAATTTCAAGTATGCAGAAAAAATAAGATATCTCTTGCGAGGGATTCAAACTCTTTTAGTTCGTTGGCCATTGCGTCTTTAGTAACATCAAGGAAGTCGTATTCTTCTGAAAGTTTTTGATAATTATCCATAAGTTGTTGAATATCCTGATGACGTCGATCTAACTCCGCTTGTTTCAATAAGTCATTATCCCGCAACTGATTCGATTCAGATGTACACCTTTCTACTTCTTTGTGTAAGCGAAAGATATCACTTTCACGCAGAAGAACGGTGTCAGATCGGTTGCGATTTTAGCTTGAGCGTCCGTAAGTGCATTCCCTTTGATAAAAGCATCTGAAGCCGAGATGTCTTTATCTTTAATAAGCTGTACGATATAAGAAGAAAGCTGGAAGTCATGTTGTGACCCGGAATGAGAAAATCCCGCAAGGATATTCCGACGCTCCACACAGAGATTGCGATTCTCTTCTTCCAACTTCTCTGATTGTGCCCGCGCTTCAAGAAGACAATTCTTGGTCCACAGCAATGTGGCATTGTACTCTTCGTTCTTGCGGATGAAATTTCCAAATAAAATTCGGTGCTTGAGTTCTGATTCATTTATCTTATCTACCAGGTTATTGAATCTTCTCTTGATCTCCACGTTTTTATTATTAACTTTCAATATGTATTCTGTCAGACGCATGCCTCTATGTTGCAACTTAGACACAAGGTTTGAATCCCCCGCTGATCTCATAAATTAATTCAGAAAACATAAAAATAAAGTAAGAAAAAAAGTGACGAGAGAAAAAGTATTAAACCTTGATTTTAAAGATCAAGTAATTGTTGACGAAGCGCATTATTCTCCTGCTCCAATCCCGTAGCTTCTTCTTCTACAACCCTAAATTGGGTCTCCATCTTCATGGATCGTCCCTTATAAAATTTATAAACTGTATGTACAACATTTTGACCCCGGGCAAGCTGCAATTTACAGGATTAAAGTTATAAATAAATGAAAATAAAATAAAATCTAATATTATTAAAATAGTAAAAATACCTGCAAGAGAGCTTGTTGCGGGAAAGAGTATACTTCACCATCCGCAAGCGCAACTGCCTCAGCAAGAGAAGGAGGTTGATTTATCTAGAAGGAGGGATCAACGGGTTTGCCTTGACCTTTTATCCAAGCATCCTTCACTATATCATACGGCACAGACCGTATGTACTCCCGCAAGCTAGCGACCGCAGGACTATCTGATTCCACTGGCAGAGAATCGTATGGAACAGATAGTTGCTCCTTGGACATAAACCAACGAAAAGCATTTTCCTCCTTGTTCGTAATATTTGAATCTCCCATAACTCCTTTGCCTTTATTCATCTGCGGGATTTCTTCATTTACTAGCACTGCATCAGCGACAGCTACTCTTGTTATATTAACTACGGTAGGGGCGGATTCTACCATATTATTTGCTGGTTCACCTTCTACTACTCCAGTATTTTCCGACTTGTCTGCTACCGCAGCGTTAGCCTACTCGCCCTGTTCATCTACGATATTTTCAGACTCACCCTGAATGGGGAGATCCTCCTTATAGGATAAACCATCTTTACTTGTAGAAGGTTCAAGTAGGTCATCACCAAGTAAGGGAGAGAGTTGTAAAAGGAAAAAAGGTTCAGGGGCAGCAGCTTGGTGCGGAAGATTGACTGCAACATTTGAAGTTTCCACTGCAGCACTAACTCGTTCCGTAGACTCAAAATTTATCATCTGAAGTGGCATATTCTGCTCTTCTTCATGTCTCTCTAGAACAGAGCTACCCTCAGCTCTCGATGTTGATGGATTAGGGGAAGAATTACGGATTACTCCCTCTTCCCTGTCAGTAGAAGCACGGGGTTTAGTCTTAGTTTTCTTCCGGCCCTGCCAATATACCGCAAGAATTCATTAAATAAAATTCACAAAAATCATATTTCATTTGAATAAATCAATACCTTTTCTGCTGGAGTTAGGGCTTTGCGCTTAACCCCCGAACCCACGGTTTGCGGCTATAAAAAAGAAGAAAAACAATTAAACAATGTTTAAAGCATGATATAAAAAATATAGAGAGAATTTATGTACCACATTGACTACAGAAAAAGCGAAGCCTTCAAAGTTCAACCGCCAAGCGCAGTAAGCATCAAAACGCGTTAGAAGATTGTATACCACGCTTCCTTGGATAAACTCGAAGACCCATGGACCTTCAATGATCAAAGGAGTGTGGTACCATTTAAAATCATGATCATCGCGTTTTCCTTTAAAGGATACTGCGTCCCATGAATGAATTTCAACTTGGAATTATCAATTTCCCATAACAAACGGAATCCTTCACCACCTCTGCGGCCCGGACCAACACTCCACTTCTTATAATTCTTCACAACTATGTTGTCCGCATATGTAGCATGGAAGTTATCAACCGTGTAATGTTTGCGTTCCGCAGGGTCGGGAACATAACAGGTGAAGTTGGTTTTTCCCTTGCTTCACATGCAATATTCATCCAACACGTGCCACCAATTCCCGTTATATTGGGTAACGGATTGGGATAAACCGTGTTGGGACTTGTTACGTCTTGCGAGAACATCAAATTTTAAAGGATTCCCGCTCTGATACAAAGGAAGATGCAAGCCCGCATCCAATGCTCCCGCGGGTATTAACAGCCTGTTATTAGTGTACTTAAATTTCTCCATCATTTCCAATGAGATTTCATCTCCTTCAGAAGCATCATAGAAGGAAACTTTAAATTGTTGAAGGTTGTGCTTCTGCTTAAACTCCGCAAGGTCCATCGATCTAAAGCCCAAGTTTTCGTTTAACCGCTTATTTTTAGGGGCTGTTTTGCTGGCCGCAACAGATACATCTCCGGGATAACTTCCAGATTCATCTACTCTCTTCTTCCTCATCACAACATAGCGAGATGACTTCCTATCTAAAGGATGATCATCCTGATAAGAAGCACCACCAGCAACTCTATTAACGTTCTTTCCAGTCATGATTAATCTTTATCTACATATGGAAATAAAAGAAGATAAATACACCATGATCAAACGCAAAAACAAAACAGAAAAGTTACAAAGCAGAAGAACAACAAGATGTTCATTAAATCAAAATACAAACCTGCAAATAATTTTCTGATCAAAGGAAAGAAAAGGATCATGATAAAATAACCAGACATCAAAATAAAAGTATCATCATCATTACCATTATCACCATTCACTCCAACAAACAGTAAACATATAAACAAGAACATCATCAACATCATCATCATCACCATTCTCAGTTAAAGAAATTGATAAATAAACAGATACATTAAGGAAAAAGTTAAGAGGATTACCTGTAACGAAGTAAAAGACAGAAGGAAAATCTGATGATTGAATAAAAAGAAAACTTGATCCCGATACAAAAATCATTAATCACAAAAGTTCAGGAGAATGAAAAGGCACTGAGGAATCTTTGAAAAGTTCAGAAGAATGAAGAGCACAAAAACTTTAAGAAGAAGAAGACAAAGAATATAAAGAATGAATTGAGAGATGTGACCAACATTCAATAAGAAAAGACTGAAACTGACGAAACCGTCGAAAAGTGAAAGAAAGAGAAACTTTATCAGAGATATGATTTTCTCGAAAACCGCCAACTGACAGAAACGTAGGAAGATAATTTATTAGTGGCGTGAAAATCAATAAGTTACCTTCCAAGTGCCCTCTGACTGATCGAGACGGAGGAGACATACAGAGATGGACAAGACCACTCTCACTAAGGGAAGAAAATTTATTACCAGCATGAAACTCGGAAGGGTAATAACTATTTTATTTATTTTTGAATTTTTTACCCTATGCCAAATTCAAAAAAGGAAAAAGTGGCAAATTGTGAGGGAATTAAATCCCAAAATACACGTGTTCGAATACTATAAGAGGAGTATCAAATTATAATAAAACGAGAAACACTGAATCAAAACTCTTTGAAGAGTACTGAAACAGACATCTGAAATAGGCAGCATCAATGCATGATTGACATGTTAGTTGCGGAAAAACATGGCACACTGCTCGAAGTAGATAACTTCGTTGCATGAATGACACATAGGTTGCGGGAAAGCCTGATACAATAAAGGGAACTGACAAACATCGATGCATGAGAGACACGTCTCAGCTGTATGCATTGCGGAACAAAAGAAACTAAAGCATGACAAGTCACTCTCAATGGCCACATGTCAGACATGCCATAGTTCTAATAAGACCGCAACGTTCATCCAAATCCAAAAACAACAACTTGAGTACAAATCCGCAGAAGAGGTGCGGGACATCAAGCGAGAAACTAAGAGAAATAAGAAGTACGCATACTAAGTCTTGCGGGAAACACAAATATGTCTTGCGGGATACACTACGCTCCAAAGACTTGATAAGAACTAATAGGTGGAAAGTTAGATTGGAGGGACCCATGAAATTTGCTATAAATACCAAACTCTCAAACAGGAATAAGGACTGGAAAAACTTGGAGAAAATTGGACATAAGGAATAGGAACAGAGCAAAGAGTTTAAGTATGAGACTTGTGTTAATTTGATAGTTTAACTGTTTTTTGATTATTTGGACTTTAATTATGTATTTGATATCTATTTGTAACATATATACATGAATAAAAATGATCTAAGTCTTTATCACCCGTGAATGTACACAATTTAATTGTCGAACCACGTTAAATCATTATGTTGACGCTTGTTCAATTTATTAACATGTTATGATTTTATTTTAAGAGATTTGAATTTATCATGTTTTTGACTATGATAGTTGTGATCCAAAGACCCTAGATTTTGGTAATCACAATTTCTATGTGTACCATGAAAGTTAATATATTTGCTTTGTTTTTTATATAGTTTTGTCCATGGAGGATTACCGTATAATCGAAAGCTTAAACCAGATCCTGTTATTAGGAGTATATTGCTAAGCTTGCCTCTTCGAAAAGTTGTAAGTTGATCTTTGTTGCTAAATTAGTAGAATTGGTGAGATTTTAGTAATTGATCAAATGTTTTCATTTGCATGAGTTAGGTTTGTTTATAGTCGCTTCTGTCTTTGTTAAAAAAAAGATATTTACAAATTTGAATGAGGCCCATGCTGCATAAGTTCTTAAAGTACTTGGTTTGGAAGGTTGCTTGGAAAGTAATCTGTTTTGAAACCATGAATCCACAAACAATTCTGATAAAGGTGACTGCAAGGATGGGAATTTGGAAAAACACCTATACTACACCTTTTGAAATTATGGGATATTTTTCCCAGCCCAATGCCGAATCAGTACTTCTTAAGGCACCAATACTTTGCAAACCGTCTGAAGCCGCCATTGAACGGGCTCTTGAAATAGCCAACATCAATCCTAAGAGAACGATAAGTTTAGGATACATCTTTTTGTTCGTTCATTCAAGAAGTATACCGAATGAGTTACGAATTGTTAGTTAAAACTAATTTAATTAGTTACTAATGTGTTGTTTGCTTTTCTTCGCAGGTATTCTTGGATGACAGTGTTCGCAACATTCAGTCAGGAAAACAATCTCTATTGATGAATTTGTTTAATTTGGACAACAGTTGTTGTAGCTGCATAGAACAACAACAATAACTTATAAGCAAAACAAACTGTCATCATCATTAAGAATGATGTGGAAATAAATTTACTATCTTGGCTTTCAAGTTCAATTTGATTTCAAATTTTATTTTTTGACTAATCGAGTTTTTTTCTTTTGGTTGCCAAATATCTTCATCATTTTCAGGTTCTTCATTTTGCTTACTCTCCAATCCTAATAATAAGTTTTTCAGCCTAAAACCAAAGTTTTAGATGTTGAGATTATTGTGAAAGCATTAAGCATGATTTTTTATAATGATTATAATATTTAGGAACACCAAGTGGCCAAAAATCGTCATCGTCAAAAAGGCATGGGAATAAAATTGTAATAATCAAATTATTAAAGAAGACATTAGTCATTCACCGTTATCAGAAGTAGTAGGAGACAACGGTTTACGTGGTTTTATCAGAAGTAGTAGGAGACAACAGTTTACGTGGTTTTGCACCGGAAGATATTGGAGTAAAAACAAGGAGGAGTATTTTGAGCTCACTTTCAAACTTGCACATTTTGCCAATGTTTAGTTTGGTAATCTACCTGCTAGATTATCAGTTTTTAGCATCCAAGATGGGACTGATGGTCATTTCTTATATCTATTTTATGCGCAAAAGACTTACAACAAGAGATATAGTGATTAACCGTCCTGAGCTAAGGTGGTAGAAGCAATGCCAAGGTAATTGAATAGCACTATGTATGGACATTTATGTAAATGGTTTTGTTTTTTAGGAGTACAATTGGTTGTTCATTTATCTCTAACCATTGGTTCCAGTAAATCAGATATTAGTAAATGAAAACATTAGTGGCTTGAAGTCCAACAATATCTTCCCTCCTGGTTCTCCTGATGCATCATCTAATGGTGATTTGATAGCTATATCAATATTTTTCTGTACTCATTATCTCCAACATATTAAGATGATTATTAAGAAGATCTTGAGCTTAACCGATTTCCCACGACTGCATTTTTGTTTGTCTCTCCATAAACCTCATCTGTGCTCACGTGGATGAATCCTCTGATCTGGCCAGTAACCTTACAAGCTCCTAGAAGAACATGGGTTCAGCTGTACATTCATGCTACTGGGAATGCAGTAGCCAATAGAAATGAAGCTCTTATGAAAGAAAAAAAAGACAAAAGAACAAGTCAAACCAGTATCTTCATGAATATAACGCAATTGATGCAGTTGATACAAATATAGTCATTTCATAAGAACCCTCACCTTTCATAGAAAATTAGAGCACATTTCCCCATTAAAGAGCAAAGTGAAGATGTTGGATGTGCAGGAGGAAGTATTCAGTAGATGCATTAACAAGCATGGTAAAGAAGGTAGCGTTTCCGTTGACATTTACCGGAGGACCAAGATATATGGTGCAACACTGCCAATAGAAGCTTAACGTATGTTGTTCATAGGGGAGCAAAGTTGGTATGTTGCAGAACTATCATAGTTTTTAGTTTTTTTTGTGGTTAGTTTTGAATTCATACGATGACCATACAATTCATTGTCGCATGCTTCTTCAACGTTTTTATGGGCTCAAAAAAGTCTTGCACTGTGAGTTATAGTGTGATATTGATACGTTGAGTGTATGTTTTAGTTGATTGTAGTACATCAGGTTTACTGCTCACAGAAATTGACAAAAAGATTAATACTCCTTCCGTTAAATTAAAAAAATAATAGTAATTCTTTTCATTTTAGAATCAATGCACACGCACATCAGCACATGCTACAGGAATTCATAAAACATTTAGAACAAACTTAAGGAGCAAACATGGACAACATTTGGACTCCGTGGAGGATACAACTATGCAAAGAAAGTGGAATATCAGGAGAGAGGGTTTTCAAAGTCGTGAACGGGTCAAAGACCTGTACATTCAGTTTTGGAGGTGAGGATACTAATTTGCTGTAATTAATCCGCACGATAGATTGTTAACCAGCCTCATTCAGGTTTTGCTTGAATTCACACTGGTGAGCACATTTGCGAACCTTGGCTTCGGTGGGAAGAATACTTTGCCGTGGTTGCTTCTGTTTTCTGCCTTAGCTATGATTGTCTTATTTTGTTTTTCATATTTTTCAAAGAACCGAATGGTCGATTCGTAGGAAATCTTGCAACTTCTTTTTATGCCTAGGTTTTTGCTTATTTTCTTTCTTTGTTTTTTTGTATTCGTCTGTTTTAGGTTACTTTTTGTAATAGAATACTTTTATTTATTGGTCTCTTGATGCCTATTATTATTTATGGTTTTGGAAGATCTTTTTTAGATTTTGTGGGTCTAAATTTAATAATACATGGTTATTATATAATTTTAAAGATGATAATGCTGTAAGATCCCGATTAAAAAATTTACATCGTAACCGATTAAATAATTTCTTTAATACATGGTTTTTATACAACTTTCATGTTCCCAAGGCGATAAAAATCATTCATCTTTAATTTATATTAAACAATATGTGTAACGCCAAGTTAAATAATTCATAACACTCGGATAAATCATTGACACTGGAAAATAAAGTCTAAAAAGTCTCAGATTGATACTTTAGGGGTATGGAATCTGGAATCTAAATTTCTAAATTTTTGGTATTCTATCGTAGTTTAGACATTTTAAATTTTTTGGTAGGTAACTTAAAATTTTATTCATACTTTCGTAATATCTAAATCTTTTTAAACTATGCATATACCATAGTTGGATTATCAAAGGATATCAGTTTTTTTTACCCGTTAAAAATAATCATATTAATTAAGAATTTTTTGAAGGTGTTATCATCTATTTGGGCGACGCGCCGCCATTCCAAACCAAAAATTTACATCAGATCCGGTGTATAGAACGGGTTGCATACAAGATCAAGTGTTTTCTGCTGGTATGCAAGAGTATTTTAAGGTACATATTTTGGTAAATGTTATAGGAATTCATATTTTCTTTGCGGTGTGTTGTCTGGAATCCTCACCCTATAATACACAATATCATCTTATAATTCATGAGTGTCCATGAACTAACTCACTCAAAGTAAATTTAAGTATCTACCTATAATACACGTACACCCAGTTAACTCCCACCCTATAGTACATCAGATCATGATTTAATTATGGAATATAACAATACAATAACCAGAGTGTGAAAACAACACCTATTCCTGACAAAGAACAACTCCAGCCACCATCTAACATAAACATGGTAATAAAAGAAAGTACGAGAGTATAGACAGCGATAACGACATGTTTCCATCGATCAATCTAGATGAAAATAGTAATGATGTGAATGATGAATTAAAAACCCTAATCAGGTGACTGACGAAGCATAACAAATTGACAATGATGAAAACATACCTCCATTAGTCAAAATAGATGAGTATGGTAAGGAAGTGGAGGATGAAATTCGAAACCTTCATAAAGTGACTAACAAAGCAGGACAAAGTGGTGTAGGATAGAAATTATAACAGAGAAAGGATAAAGCTTACATATGGATCGAAATGTTTGATGAACAAATAATTTTTATTATGTATTCTTAAAAAAAATTAGCAGTTTAGCTCAAACAGCAGTCAACAATACTAATAATTTCCATCATATCCGGTACATAGTAAAGGCCAATTATATTAACATTTTAAATTTAATTTAATTTTATTGTAATATATCATAAATTTAATTACAATCTATTTTTATTTGGAAATTATATAAAGGAAGTGTTTATTTTTAAATGTAATTTTTTTAAGACTTTTTCTTAATCTCAACACTTTAAACGGTCATGGATAAATTTGATTCTGATTGCTAACTTATTAAATGATAATTTGTGGTTCGATCATACATTGTAGTTTTTAATTGGAACCTCTTTTGGTCCGAGTTTATATATTCACGAAAAGTCATTTAATATATCGTATATTGTGTATGTATCATTTTAAAATTTATGTGTACTTATAAACTCAATAAATCAAGTTCAACTATCTAGCTAAATAATAAGTTAAATTTTTTTAGGTCAACTCTCACATATAATGCATGAGATTATCATATAATTCATGGGCACACATATACTAACTCAACATTATTTATCCTGTAAATTAATGCACAATATCATCATACAATTCAGTAGAGACATTTTAAGTAATATATCAGTGCATATCCTTGATTACATCACTTCGACGGAAACCACTTCATATTCTTTGCACTATTTAAAGTTGGCAATCTGTTTTATATTGATATAAATTATCTTTTTTTTAGTGTCTCTAATTTCAGATACTGATACAACTGTAATGGCAAGTTTGATTTTTCATTTAACTATCAATAGTACTGATGTAGACAATGTCATAAACTACTTACTGATTCAAAGGTTGATATAATTTTTAAAAAATATTTCTTACTTTCCAAAACTTTAAACAATACATAATTGATGAATTTCGTTTAAACTGTTAATCTATTGAATGATAATTAACGTCTTCATTATACACCACGTATATTAATTAGGATCCTTTTTTAGACGGATACGGGACAAAACCCTGTATCACCAAATGAGGCTAATTTCCAGTTAAATACTAGTAAGTTATAACCAAACAAAAAACATAACCAGAAATCGGTTCCACTCATCACTTCTGTTATCTTGTTTTGAGTATTTATTTTATTCAGTTTGATTGCTCCACTCCCAAAATTTCTTGAATATTTTATTCAAACCCTAATTTTTCAACCAACTAACTATATACTCAATGAATCTTAAGTTTGTGTTTACGGTAAGATATTTGTGATGTATGTGAGGTGTGATAAAAGTTAAAAATGTAATGAAATTGTTACTATTCATGATTGATATATAGATACTTTTCATTGATGGCAAAGTTTTTTGAATTATTTTCATCATAAATATCACACCTTTGTATCAAAGGATTTATAAAGAATCTAAATATGTGGCTGCAATTTGAGATTTTACTTACCTCATAATATCTAGGATTCAGAGTAAAAAAAAAACAAACTGAATCTGAAGTTTCAGATTCAATGGATTTGATTTGTTGTGTATTTATGATGTGAAAGAGAGAAAAATAAAGTCATTTAGTGGAGCTCCGTTAGGTAGATATGAGTTTTTGTGAAGTCAATCTGTTGTTATTCTGAAGTTGTATTGTTGTCTTGAGCTTACATTAATTGATGTTTCTTTGTTCTTCTGGTAATGTTTTTCTTTTGATTTGTTAATTTCAGGTATATTAGATATAGACATGTGTAAGTTTTACTAGTCAGGAGGTATATATGGATGTTACTGAGGTTGAAGAAAGTGTTCTTGCTGCCAGTGATGCCAAGGTATTACTTTCCGAATTGAGGATTGAGTTGCAAATTACAGTATATCATATGTCTGAGTTACCTTGTTAGTTTTTTATTGTTGTATGTATTGAGTTTTGACTCATGGTTTGTATGCAGTTACATGAAGGGATCTGTAGAATACTTTCTGCAATAATTTCTAAAATCTTGGGAGTGTTCCCAGCCTTAGAAGCATCAAGACCAAGGAGTAAGTCAGGTATTGAGGCGTTATGTTCATTACATGTGGCACTTGAGAAGGCTAAGAATCTCCTTCAACATTGTTCAGATTGCAGCAAACTTTATCTGGTACTAATTCTATTCTCTGGATTAATTATTTTCTAATTTTTTACATCTGTTATCCATGTGACGGAACCAATTAGGGTGGGCAGTTCTTGATGACTTACTTCCTTCTCATACCTTTGTGGTTCTTAACAGTATTTTTTCATTCTGGATGAATTATATTAATCATGTCTCCATTTTTTAACTTCAGGCTATAACTGGGGACTCCGTTCTCTTAAAGTTTGAGAAATCAAGATGTGCTCTGAAGGATAGTCTTAGACGAGTTGAAGATATTGTGCCACTAGCCATTGGCTGTCAGGTAATTTTCTGCAGGCTGTTTTGGTTAATTAATGTTTTATGAAGTGCTAGATTGATTTTTTGAGTACTTGTAGCCTGATTCTGTTCCTTATCATTCCTCAGATATTGGCAATTGTAGATGAGCTCGAGGAAATCATATTCTCTCTTGATCCATCAGAGAAGCAAGTTGGCGATGAAGTTATTTTGTTGCTGCAACACTATAGAAGATTTGACCGTAATTCTTCTGATAATAATGAGCTTGAAACCTTTCACCAAGCGGCTTCAAGGCTTGGCATTACATCTTCAAGAGCTGCTTTGACAGAAAGAAGAGCTCTTAAGAAATTGATTGAAAGAGCACGTATGGAAGAGGATAAAAGAAAGGAGTCAATTGTGGCTTATCTTTTACACCTCATGAGAAAATACTCCAAGCTATTCAGAAATGATTTATTTGATGACAATGACTCACAGGGATCGGGTCCTTGTTCCCCAACCATTCTGGGCTCTTTCGAGGAATCCGGTGTGCCTTTGGAGAATGGCCAAGCCTTTGACCGCCAATTCTCAAAATTGAGTTCTTTCAATTTCAGACCGAGTGATAGTAGATCAGACCAGATGGCAATCCCACCTGAAGAATTAAGATGTCCAATCTCATTGCAGATTATGTACGACCCCGTGATTATCTCTTCAGGGCAGACCTATGAGCGTGTATGTATCGAGAAATGGTTTAACGATGGGCACAACACCTGCCCTAAAACTCAACAGCAGCTTCCGCATTTTTGCTTAACTCCAAATTACTGTGCCAAGGGTCTGGTTTCCAGTTGGTGTGAGCATAATGGTGTCCCTCTCCCCTATTGTCCTCCAGATACACTTAACTTCAACTATTGGAGGTTAGCAATATCAGAGTCTGGGTCCGTGGATTCAAGATCAATGGAAAGCATTAGCTCCTGCAAGGGAGTCAAAGTCGTTCCTCTTGAAGAGAATGACATGGCTGAGGAGATATATTGGTGCCAGGGTGAAGGTGATAATTTTGAAAGATACGATAGCTTACTAGCCATCTTGAATGAGGGGAAGGATTTCAGTAGACAGTGCAAAGTAGTAGAATGGATACGTCGATTTCTAAAGGTTGACGAAGAGGCAAGGATGTTTATGGGAGCTAATGGGTTTGTTGAAGCACTGGTGAACTTTTTGAGTTTGTCCGTTCATAGTGGTAACGTGAAGGCTCAGGATATTGGAGCTATGGCTCTTTTCAACCTTGCAGTTAATAATACAAGGTCTGTATTGCTTCCTGAATATTCCTCTTGTTTTTAAGTGACTATGTAGCTGACAGGATAATCTCTTTTCTAGATGTTGCCTTCTGTATTTCGCCTAATTTCCCCACCTCGGTTGTGTTAATAGATAAGATAGATTGATAGATAACTATCTTTTGACTTGTATTTTATTCATGTTTTTTCAGGAACAAATTGCTGATGTTATCTGCAGGACTAATTCCAGTTTTGGAGGAACTGATTCTCAATTCAAACTGCGGCGAATCAGCTACTGCACTCTACCTCAACCTTTCCTGCCTGGAGGAAGCAAAGCCTATTCTAGGATCGAGCCAAGTAGTTCAGTTCTTAGTCCAGCTCCTCAGTGCTGACTGTGAATCACCATGTAAGCTTGATGCTCTCTACGCCCTCTATAATCTCTCCACGCACTCTCCAAACATTCCCAGCCTCCTTGAGGCTGACATCCTTGAAGGCCTCCAGTCACTTCTCGCGAACCCTACTGATGGGACATGGATTGAGAAATCCATTGCTCTGATCATAAATTTAGTCTCAACTCAGTTGGGAATTGAAGAAATGGCATCATCTCCAGGTCTTATTACTTCGCTCGCAGCTATATTGGACATGGGTGAATTGGCTCAACAAGAGCTAGCTGTTTCATGTCTCTTGCTTTTGTGTCTGGGGGATGAAAAATGCAGTCAGATTGTGCTACAAGAAGGGGTGATACCTTCATTAGTTTCTATCTCAGTAACCGGGACAACAGGAGGAAAACATAAAGCAGAGAAACTTTTGATGCATTTCCGAGAACAACGTCAACGGGACCCACCATCACCCCCTGTTGACACTCAAAACGAATATTCTGCCGAGGGTAGCATGGCTGTCACGCCTGCTCCCGAACCAAAGCCGCCATGTAAATCAACTTCTAAAAAGATGGGAAGAGCTTTAAGTTCTATTTGGAGGAACAAACAATTTTCAGTTTATCAGTGTTAGGTAGGAAGGTTTTAGTTTATGAATACCTTTTGTATAATTCTGTTGTATTATTTTCTTTTGTTACTCATATTTCATATGCCGGCATTATGCATTTATTTTGCCAATGGAAGGAAACAAAAGAAAGTAAAAAAGGTGTACAGGCCATTGAAGTGAATGGGTTTTGGTTCTTTGTATGATTACCTGAGTTTGGTGACAGAATTTTCTTGCTTTTTATTCATTCTTCTTCTGTCATTGATGAAGGATCAGTTTGGAAGCAGTAGACCAAATGACTGGTAACCAATGTAGTCAATATCAGATTTCGGTCTGTATCGGTCGAGAGCGATACACTGGTACACCGTTGTATCGGGGATATTTTGGTTCCAAATATCGGCGAAATATCGGTTCACACATTTTATACCTATAATTTTATAAAAAAATACTACTTCACATTTTATAACTATAAATAAATTATAACACGTTATATCAAACGTTTTTTCACAAAGTTTAGAAATAAAAACAAGTACTCATCCAAAATATATAGATCCATACAAAGTTCAAACTGGAAACACAAGAGAAACAAGAACAACTTCACCGTCTAACTGCAAGCACACAAGTTAAACTGATGAACACAAACACATCTTTATATGGGCAGATTATTACTCAGAGCCACCCCATCTTTATAATTAAACCTAAGTCTAGTTTATTTCATTTGACCAATACAGGTTCTTACTGCCGGCAGAGCCATGGGATCAGTTTACGCCAAGTAGAAGAGGCGATGTTTTTGAGTTGAACAGGATATTGAGATGGTGTTGTCTATGTTAGGTTTCAGTGAGAGTTCAAGAACAAGATAAAAAAGATGGGTATGTGGTCAGATTCGAAAGAGGAAGAAAACAATGAGGGTTTAGTCTTGAATTGAGAGATGGGGTTTCAGACGAAAGATGAATTTGAAGGCCAGAATGGGTTCGATGGTGGCTGCTATCCACAGTTTGTCGAGGGTTGAATTTTGTGGCCAAAAAACATGGCAAACAAGAAGTCGTTGTTAGTAAACTATGAAGAATGGGTGAGGTTGACATGGATCTATGGTGGATTGCCGTGAATGAGAATTTGTTGCCGTCGATGAGGTTTTTAGACAGAGAAGAACACGGGGTTTTGTTTTGAGATGGAGAAAGAGAGTTCTAGAACCAAACAGGGAAGGAAGACAAGAGCAAGAGAGATGGGTATCGATATGGCTATGGGTTCAAGTCTGTGGCTTGTGTTGTCACTTCCGAGAAAGAACAAGAATTAGATGGGGTGATTTTTGTTGCCTGAGATTTGATGGTTGGTGTGGTTCGATTTTAAGGGTTTACAACGATAAATGAGGAGATAGAGAAGAATGGTTCTTGAAAAAAGGAGGTGATGTTGGTTTGAAGGAGAATGGAGGGATGAAGACGCTGTAGTGGATCTGAGTTTGAGATGGAGTGAAAAAATTTGACAAGATAATCTGAGATGGGTTTTCAGCCTTTCGAAGAATTGGAAAGTGTTGAAGAGAAAAACTAGGGTTTAAATTTTTTTCTCTCTAACGAATCTAGATCGTTGGATTAAAAAAAAAGATCTAGTCTAACGGACATAAACAAATATTGGAAATATCGGGGAAAAGCGGTTTTTGTATATTTCGGCCGATATTTTCGGTGGAATATCGTTCCACCGGTATGGCATTATTCGTTCGGTTTTACCCCGAAACCCGAAAAATCGGCGATATTTTCGCCGTTTAGGCCGAAATTAGCTACATTGCTGGTAACATCGACTTCGATAGTGAGACTAGATTAAAGCAAAATAAAACAGAAGAAAAGAAATGCATATATGAGCCTCGAGCCTCGAGTTTCTGCAGGTGCATATCAGAAACCAGAAGAAAAAAAACGCAAAAACATCACACTAATGTGAAATCTACAGTCTAACAAAATCATGCATTTAATTGAATGCCTTGAATCTGTAAGCCTATCTTTTCTGGAGCAAATGACATGGCATGGCTGTGAAATTTGCATCAATCCATGCGATATTTAGAATGAAAACAATTGCACCTTTGGCCATACCTCATCAAGCAGTGTGTGATAGCTACTTGATGGGAAATGAATGTGCTTAAAGGTGCACCAGTGATAGTGAATATCTATGCTATGCACTATGATGCAACTGTTTGACTCGAACCGCAGAAAGAAGAGTTTGAATGATGCTGGTGATCAGGGAAGTAAGGCAAATGTAGCCATGGTAAGGTCATTGATTTCATGTGGCGCACGAGAAGGATTAATACAAGAATCTATTTTGCTAAACTTCAAGGTGCTCTAACTCACCAGTTTGGCAGCACTCCCTGTCCCAGGCATGATAGAGGACCTTGCCATCTTATCAAGGATGAAGGCACCTCTGGTTCAGCGCAACTTGCCTTGGTTTTCAAACTAGTTTTGAATTTAAGATTAAACAAAGTAGAAACTATCAACTAGTAATAATATAAAAGGATTGTATTAGTTTGGTCATGTTGATTTGGTCCAATTACTCGAAGATCCTTTTTAAAAAATATATAATTAGTTTGGTTTAAAATTGGGAAATTCGCTAACTAGTTCAAAAAACCCGGACCGTGTTAACCATTAGTCCACCCGGGAAATACATTTTAACCATAAGTCCAAAAACCATTTGAAAACTCCCAATTACAATTCTGCCCATCACGTGTACTAATCTCACGTCCTTCACCTCCTACACTACTCAGATTCTTAATGGAAAAAATAGTTTCATTAACTCCACCAACATTACTCGACTTCATAACGTTCCCTCACTAAAACCTTAAAAACTAGGCAAAATCAAAATTAGGAAACACCTGAAACAGAGACCAAAAACCGAAAATCGAAATCTGTAACAATAGGATTTGATTTCTTTCAGCATTATACAACTCAAACCTAAGCTTCTGTCAGCATTATACTACTGCAAAATTTCCATCTAAAATGGGTACAAAACGAAAAATCAACAGAAGTATAAAGGAAACAGTGATTGAAGAACACGATACTCCTCAATCTCCACCACTGAAGAAGAACAAGAAACCTTCTACAGTAGATTTTATACCAACAAAATCAAGAAAGAATAAGAACAATGAAGTTGTTGATTCTCATACACCATCAAAAAAACGAAACAAATTGTTGTTGATTCTCAAGTAAAATAAAAACAGAAGAAGAACAAAGAAGTTATTGGTTCTCAAACAAGATCAAAAACAATGAAACAAACTGTTGTTGATTCTCCAGCAAAATCAAAAAAGAAGAAGAACAATGAAGTTGTTGATTCTCCAACAACATCGGAAGAAAATGTAACAGCTGTTGTAGATTCTCCATCCATAAAAAAGAAGAAGAAAGCTCTTGTTGTTAGTTCTCCATCTACATCACAGAAGAAGAAGAAGGGTGTTGCTGTTTCTGGCAAAAAAGGTACATATCATTGGTGCATACCAATATATAACATACTATGTTCATGTTATAGGAGTTAGATATAACATACATCATGGGTATATATCAATATATATAATTTTTTTTCTTCATGTTTTAGCACATAGATCTAGCATGCAACATAGGGTAAATATTGATATGTACTTGGTTTTTAGTATATACTGATCAGTACATATCAGTATATGCTTATTTTCATGTTATAGCATCTAGATATTGATTGCATGATAAGTATATATTGATATGTACGTTGTTCTAGATATTGAATTGGATCAGTACATATCAATATATATGTTGTTCATGCTATAGATATAAAACATATATATAGATGTATATTGTTCTATAGTATAGCATCTAGATCTTGCATACAGGATGATAAATTTGATGATTAGAATTTAGAAATTGATTATGATGAAAAACAAGATATCAGTTCTTGATAGAAGATTGTAAAAACCCCTTTGCTATTCAAAGCATTTTCTTTTTCAATTGAAATGAGTTTTTGTTCTTTATACAGGAATCCAAGAACAATAGAATTTCTAACGTACACTTTAACTAATTCTAACTGAATAATCATAGTTACTAACGTGCACTAATCCAACAACTAATATAGTTTATCCTACACTAATCCAACAACTAATATAAGCTAACTTAAACCTAGTGTAAACACGGTGTAAGAAGATTATGGGTTACATACTATTACATGATAGTATATATTGATATGTACTTTGTTCTAATCTTGAATTGGATCAGTACATATCTTTGTATACTTTGTTCATGATATAGCAGATACATATCAACATATCAAAAATATATACTTTGTTTTATATTACAGTACATATTGATATATTGTAGGGGTATTGACAGTGTGTTCATTATACAGGTGGTATGAAGAAAACCACAAAACCTGCACCTGCTAGGAAGATATACGGAAGTGGGTTCATGGGGATTTTCTCACTTGTTAAAGCAATCAAGGCAGAAAAACTTGAGTTGAGTGAAACTCAGTTGCGGATAATCAGTGAGCAATCATATGGGAACCTTTTTCTGATGTTCTGGTACAAAAATCTGGGTGCAGATCAGTGGATGAAAAATGAAACTGATGTGACCAATCTTATAAAGTGTTATAAGAGAAGTAAAGTTGCAGATGAGCTCAGATTTGAGTTCAAAAGGGCGAAAGCCCTTCCACCGATTCACGACAATGGGGAGTGACTATCTGAGATTGGCAGGCTCACTTCTTGCATTCGAGTTTACCTTAGTTCCTCTTCTTTTTCAGATCTCAAGTTCGGAATTGAGGCCACACCCAACAAGCACCCATTTTGTGATTGCATGGGACTTCTTTTTCCTTGATGTAACTGAGAGGCCAAGAATAGATCAAGAGATTTTCATTCGAGAGATTAAAATAGAGGTAATCTTAAGATCTTATAACCTTTTAGTATCCTTCTGCACTAGCGAAAGGCCCTAGAGAAGGAAGTCGTTTGACTTGACTTTGCTTGGCGGGACAGACCTAATTACTCTAGCTTGGTGCTTGCTTGTTCGAGCAGGTGTACAGATGAGAAGGAAAGGGCTTATAAGGCCTTAGAGATATATTTGAGCTTAAAGTAGCAGATCTCAAGCAGTGCCTCCTCGTTGTAGCATTCTCAGATGGATACACGAGTTGATCCCATAGAGAGAGAGGATAGTTCCAACAAAGGGGCTCGGATGTTAAAGAAAGAGTTATACTAAGCCGTAGTTGACCAACCTAAAGCAGCTTATGACCCCCAATTATCTTCTCTTTTGGGCCAACGCCTAGGTGAATCAGAGCAGAGGGCTTTAAAAGAATGAATGTTGGGGACCCGAAGTTACCGGCCATGAGTCTAAAAGGCCCTTACTATTATTATGTGATTTTTGGTTCGGGTATATTAAATACCTTATATTTAAAGTGGAAGCTTCCCGAGCAAAAAAGACGGTAAAGGTGGCTAGCGAAGTGCATCTCGCTTTTGACTCTTCTTTTCGACGCTCAAGTGAGGCATGGTTTGATGAAAGCAAGGAGCTAGAGGGCTTCTAATTCGTTAGTCCTTTTCCGCTTACTACTATTTCTTCGGTATGTGAATTCACCCATCGCTTAATAAATTGCTATCTTTTTTTCTTTTCCTATCCCGACTTGGAATACGTTATTAGTAAGCCTCCTTTTGTTTCATATATACCTTATCGAAAGGAGGAGCTCGGAACCAACAACAGAAAATAGAAGAGCGTAAACAGCGGATGCTAACACTGGACTGGCATATCTCTCAAGAGTAAAAAGAAATCCCTTATTCGATTTCCTTTCAAGTTCAGTACTCTTAAGATAAAACGACCCACTATAGGGAATTCTACCTTCTCTCTCAGTTCAAGTGCTCTTAAGATAAATCATTTATTTCTATACGAGTTTCTTCCCGCTACGAACTAGATACAAAACAGATGCGATCCAGTAGAGACAGCTTCGAGCTATAGCTTGCATTGGAGAGGCTGAAGAGAAATAGTTCAGCTTTCTGGCGAGTCAATCTGGAGTAAAAGGATTCGAACCTTTGCATGCCGGTATCAAAAACCGGTGCCTTGCCACTTGGCTATACTCAAGTTAAGGTCTGAATTCCATGAATCTCTCAGGACCGAGGAACTACATCTATTCTATTATATTAAATTACGTTATCCCTCTTTTTTGGGACCCTATCTACTAGGCTATATATCTATGTAATTGCTATTTATTCATGTAATTTCCAATATAGAACTTGAAGACGAGCGCTCGTCGCTATTTATCTCTCTCCAGAAGTCACAATGTACGAGAAGAGAGTGATCCTGGCTTCTTTCTGTTTCCGCTCCTACTCTTCTATAGCACTTTCGGGCATCATTCACAGTATTTCGGTGATCGTCCATGGTAGCGGGCATCTCCCGAAATCAGCATTCCCGAGAAGCAAAAGATTGAGAGTCCAGGCGCTTCAAATATAAGGTTCCTAGGCCAATGGCAAGTAGGACAAGCGCCCCGGAAAGTAGAGCAACTAAGCAGGCAACCGAAGGCATCAAAAGCATGAACTTCGTAATTCAAGGAGCTTCGGAAGCATTGGACGAAGCGGTAATATTAATTAAACGAGCTATGAATAGGAAAAAGAGTGAAAATGACGGGTTAGGAAGAATTCAGTTCCGATAAAGAGGGACCGGCATTAATCAATGGAATTCTTACAGATGATTCTTATATAAAGCCATCGGATTCAAAGGCTACTTCTTCGTTTCAACTAGTCAGCTTCGGCATAGAGATCAAGAATAAGGCTCGGGGACAATCTCAAGAAATAAAGAACATAACCAATACGGGGCTATGTGAGAACATAACCAATACGGGGCTCGATTCGTTTCTGCTAGACAAGAAATAAAGAACATAACCAATACGGGGAACAAGGGAATACCGAACCATATCTGCTTTTGCGCCATGACAATCTCACTCAAATTACAGGAACCTACAGATATTAGTACAGTAATCAGAATTAGACCAATAGAGACTTCATAAGAGACCATTTGAGCTGCAGATCATAAAGCTCCTAGAAAGGCATATTTCGAATATAGAGGAGTTCCCAACAATAAACTCGTTGATCATACCCCTGCTATGAACCGTACGAGCACGTCCTCTGTCACCCCCACCGCGCTTACGACTCTATACACCAACCCAACTTGCTCTGGCCCCGGGTCCTACCTTTCTCTTCCTCGGTAAGCGGATCGTGGGAGCATGAGGGCGGTATCTGCTGAAGACATCTGCCTTCTAGTGTGCGATTCAAGACGTATTCCTCTTGCTTTGGCTCAGTGAGTTCCCGCGAAGAGGCTGCCCGAGAAGCAACACTTTAAGTGACCTTTAGGGCTCGACCTTGGGGAGAGGAAAGACGCTGTGGGAAGTTTACTCGCTTTCTTGTCTTACAAGTCCCTCACATGTAGGACATATGAGTCTCTTCGCCCCTCCAAGTCTATAATAAGAGTACCTGAAACCCCATCCGATGTAATAGAATCACTAAGCAAAGAAGTAGAAATTTATCGTAATAAAGGCGCCCCCTTATGTATGGGATTCTTCTATTGCTTCTTTATGATACGCAGACACTCACGACCATTCAGATGTCTGACTTCCTTCTTAGTAAAAGGATCACGCACTAGGGCCACGAGACTAAGCTTTTGGATCATACCCTCTCTTTCAACCTATCTCAATGAAGCCCCTTCAAATTTATAGCGAAGATGAATCCAATCTATTGTAACGCTTAGCCTTTAATACACCGAATAGAATACCCCTCTTTCTGAGGAACTTTCGTGACTCGACCAGAGGGAGAGGGACCCGTAGGGGGTGAGACCTCATCACTCGACCGCTAGGTCGGCCACACCTAACCCGAAGACAGTTAAGGACCTTTAGGTACTCGTACGTAGGTGCGAGGAGAGGGATGAAGGCACTTACCCGTTAGGGTGAGGGACTTGACGTAAGCGGAGAGGAAGGAAGCAGCCCTAGCCTCTGTCCGGCCGATCATTCCGCTGGCATATCGCATTCACGCCCCCGTTTGACTGCCGCTCGAGGATGTAGTTGTAGATACGTTAGTGTCTTCTTAGTGGGTCCTTGGCTCCACCTCTTATCTCCTTCTAAGACATGTTGTTGTCGTCGCCATATCTAATATGTCACTTAGTCATCTCTGCCTTGCTGCGGGTCAGCACCTCCGAAATAAACGGAAGACTTCATTCAGTGACTCCGCGATCGCCCTCTAAACGATCAGAATAAGGTAAAGCTTGAAGATAAGTTTTGTACTCTATAATTTCTCAGTCCCTCTATATAGTGATCCAATATGTGGTTCCGCACGTTCTACTACTTCTCCGTTCATTTCCAATACTGATCGTGAAACACCATGAGCAGCAGGATGTTGAGGTCCGAAATTCGAAGTGAAATTTTTGATTTTCCCGTTTCTAGTCGTCATGGGAAAGAAAGGCAGAAAGAAGAAAGATATTATTCCCCTAGAGCGTGTCCAGTACCACCACAGTACCAGATATGCATCTCTTTCGCCTCTTTCAGTACCCGATCCCGAAACTTTGTTCAACATACTTGTGTTAACATTAACATATTGCTTGCATACTGCTTGAGAACTAGATATCTACGCGTTTTCATAGGCAAATACAGAGCTTAGCCCTGCGGCCCGCCATTCAATGCGAGAAGCCAGGCGCCTTGCGAGTAATCAATGGAAGGTTGTTACAGAAACTGCGGTGCCTAAGCTTAGGCCTGCCTTCACAAAACGGGGCGCTTGATCATTTATTATTATCCTCATGCTCATAGAGTGAAAGCATTCTCTTTTCCTAGTTAGTTAGAAGACATGGGAATCAATCTCAAAATCAGGGGACTGAGAGCGCATTTAATCTCTTTAATTAGGTACCCCCTCTTTAATATACTTGAATTGCTCTAATTGCTTTCATTGCCCCAAGATCCCTACCATATTCTTTCCTTTTTATATGCTATGCCTGACATCATGTTACGGAGTTGGGTAGCCAATCTTTAACAATGAAGCAGAAAGAGCTGTGTGCGATGCAGACTTATTAGTCCAGTCTCTCGTCCAGCACTTCTATGGATGCTGGTCTAGTTCCGTCCTCCCTTAGCATAGTACTGGTCCCCCTGATTTTAAGTAGCAAAAGTTAGATTTCCTTTTGTGGGTTTTGACTCGATTCAAGCTATGCTACAAGGCTATCCGAGTTCACAGGCGTAGTTGCGTATCCCTGAGATTGGGTTTGTGTTCAGTGGGGTCGTTCCACGAGGTAGACCTTTCTTTGAAATGAATTCTCTATTCCTAATTGGGGTAAATTGCGCGTCTTTCCTTCCCTGCGAGTATAGCATGATGAGCCTAAGTTACTGCAGCTCCAGATGAAAGGAGAATAGGGGTATTAAGAAAAGGGATTGCCCAAGGATCTAAAACAAGAATCCCTTTCGGCGGCCAGCAGGATCCGATCTCTACCGTGGTTCCTTACTCTAACAAGTAAGTAAACAACCTAGGCCAATAGCCATATTAGTCTCAGAGGTCATGAGAATGGATCAAGATAAATTACGTCAAAATAAGATCCTTGAAACTGTTCATGCCATGGAGTTTCACATATTCTAACATCCACTCCTGAAGAAGTAGGTGTTATCTTTGGAATGCCAAGAGCATGAAAAAGACAACATGAAGATATAATACTGACATCTAGGGGTGGATATAGAAACAGTGCTTTCTTCTAGAGGTTCTTTGTTGATGTACAAAAGACAAAAAAAGGTTAATAGAGTGAGGATACATGAAGAAGTCTTGAAACTTCTAAGAAAAAAACAAACAACTAAAAAGAATATTTGGATTAGAACCAACACCTGACATGTTAAACCTGAAGAAATGTGATCCAATAAAAATAACACAAAACAAAAAAATCAAAACATATATTTTAAGATGATAGGAATACTAAATCTACAGTACAACATAATATATACTATTTTAGAAGTATCACACATATTATAGATTCACACATAACAGACAAACAGTGCAAACAGATATGTACTGATTCAAAAATGGTATATTATAAAAAAAGTATATATCGAAAAGTTTAAAAAAACAGTACGTATTAATATGTATTGAAGAATCATTCAAAACATCCAGAAGAAAGAACAAAAAATCATGATTCCCTGAAAAAATAAAAGAAAACCAAATAAAACCTATTATCAAACAACATGTAAAAACACTAAATACGACGATCTAATGAACAAAATAGAACGAGTACAAAATCAGTTTCAAAGATTAAGAAAAACTAAAACACGAACAAAAACGAGATCGATCATGGAATTCAACAAAATATACATCATGGAAATCGTTAATCATCAGGATTTCAGTGTAAAAAAACAAACAAAAACATGAAATCAAGTTGATTATCATGATTTTAGTTAAAAAAACAAAAACAGAACAAAGCATAAACAACAAATATAAGAGCAGAGAAGAAGATTAAAGAAAAATACCTGGAGATTTGAAAACGAAACCCTAAAACTGAAAAACACCAACTGAAGCAGAAAGAGAAGAAATATTTGTGGGCTGCCGATTGCCGATTTTTTTTTGAAAGATTTGATTTTCGCTATAGTTCGTACAAGAGAGGGGTATTTATGGGATATTGAAAATCTGTTTTTCATTGTCTTCACGTGATTTGGACGCGTGACTCACAAATCCAGTCTAAAACACGTTTTTGGACTAGGGGTTAAACCGGGTTTCTTGGATGGATTAGGGGTTAAACGGGTCTTGTATATAGGATTATGTAGTAATTCCTAGTTAAAAATTACTATTTGGTTACCCACACGAAATGACATCATCATTTTATAAAATAACGTTAGAAATGCTATTTTCTTTTTCTTATTTTTTTTCTCTTCTTAAATATAAATAAAAACTTAAAAATAATATATTTTTCAAACTACAAATTATAATCTAACAAATTTTATATTTTCAGAAAGCTTTCAGCGAATCTATATAATGAGTATCAATTTCACTATTTTTTGAAACTTTAATTTCACGTTATCGTTTAGCTAAAAAATCAACTAAAAAATTAACTAACATAAGAGTTCATTTTACAAAATAAACTGCTATAATTAACTATCAATATTACGATTTCATTCTATAGAATGAACTACCAATATGACGAGTTCATTGTACAAAATGAACTGCTAGAATGAACTACCAATATCACGAGTTCATTCTACAAAATAAACTGCTAGAAACGAACATTTGGTTATTTCGTTTTCGTATAACAATAGTCTACGATTTTAGTACACTCGAGAGGTTAGCCACGGTTTGGGCACACACATCACGTGACTTAAACTTTGATTCTTTAATTCATATATTTTGATTGATAAAGAATAATAATTACAACTCCATCAGGAGCCTTTTATAGTTGTACAAACTTAGCCTATAAGTATTCTTGGGTCATACGTATACTTAACCTATAAGCTATACAAACTTGAATTACAAGTAATAATAACTCAACACTCCCCCTCAAGATGGCACATAGATATCACACATGCCCAGCTTGATAATAGAATCACAAAATGACGTGTTTGATACTGCTTTAGTTAACACATCTACCAATTGCTCAGTAGAATGAAAAAATGACACTTCAATAATTTTATGTTCTAACTTCTCATAGATGAAATTTCGATCAATCTCAACATGCTTGGTTCCATCATGTTGAACAAGATTTTGTACAATCTTAATTGTTGAGTGATTATCACAAAATAACTTCATAGGGCATTTAGTGAATAAACCAAGCTCACCCATGAGAGGTTTAATCCATTGTAATTCACGAATTCCTTTAACCATTGCCCTATATTCAGCCTCTGCACTAGAAAATGAAACAATTTTCTATTTTTTACTCCTCCAAGTAATAAGGTTA
>JAJJMC010007948.1:833297-869991 GCA_023531435.1 Papaver californicum | reverse complement strand
TGAAAACATCAAACCCCTACCAGGTGCAGACTTTATATATCTAAGTATTCTTATGGCATCATCCATAGGTTGTTCACCAGGATTATGCATAAATCTACTAACAACACTCACTGCATAAGCAATATCAGGTCTGGTATGAGAAAGATAAATCAAACGTCCTACTAATATTTGATATCATTCTTTATTTGTTGGTAATTGATCAGAAACTTCTTCTAGTTTATGATTTTGATCAACTGAAGAATTAATAGGTTGACAACCTAGCATACCTGTGTCCTTGAGTAAATCAACTATTGAGATAAGAAAATACCTTGATTAGATCGTACAACTTCCATTCCTAAAAAATATTTGAGAGCTCCCAGATCTTTCATCTCAAACTCTGAAGACAAATATGTTTCCAAGTTTCAAATTTCATCTGCATCATTACCAGTTGCCACCATATCATCAACATAAATAATAAGTGCTGTCAATTTACTGCCAGACTTCTTTAAGAATAAAGTATGATCTGCATTGCTTTGCTTACACCCAAACTTAGTCATTGCATTTTGAAATCTCCCAAACCAAGCATGTGGTGATTGCTTCAAGCCATACAAAGCTTTATCAAATCTACAAACAACATTAGGATCAGAATCACCAAATCCTGGTGGCAATAGCATGTAAACTTCTTCCTCTAAGTTTCCATGTAAAAATGCATTCTTCACATCATATTGTTGCAGTGGACAACCCAAATTTGATGATATAGGTAATAATACACGAATGGTGTTCATTTTTGCTACAAGAGAAAAATTCCCATGGTAATCTATATCCTAAGTCTGAGTAAATCCATTAGCAACAAGTCTTTCCTTTTCTGTTAATAGAACCATCAGGATTAATCTTCACAGAGAACACCCATCAGCAACCAACTGGTTTCCTTCCTTATAGTTGTATAACCTTCCCATGTCCAATTTTTCATAAGTGATTCCATTTCTTCAAACATAGTTTTAGCCCACTTAGGATAAGATAATGCTTCTTGAACACTGGTAGGTATGTCAATATCTGACATCTGACTAACAAATGCCTTACAAGAGTCTGTCAATCTATGAGTTGACATATAAGTTGCAATAGGATAATTAACCCTTTTTATAGGTTCTGGAGAGTATCTCTCTCGTGGTACTCCATGATTGCTCCTTGGTGGTAGTTCATACCTGTCAACTTCAACAACTTCATAATTCTCAGTATTAGTATTAGTAATAGTATTATCACTACTTACCTCAGCAGCAGGAGTAGAATTGACAGAAATGGGTAATGTAGTAATAGAGGGGTTATCTTCTTCAATAAGGTTTTGAGTTTCATCTATGTCTTCATTCATATTTTCAGCAACAATATCAACTTGTTTTTTTCTTCATCTTCATTGTTACCAGTAGATAAAACTTATGTCTCATCAGTAGATTCTATCATTGATTCACAATTATATGGAAACAACCCCATCCAATTGAAATATTCTTTCACACTCTCTCCCAAGTGAGAAACATTGGATTCAGCGGAAGCAAAATATATTTCATGTTCAGAAAAAGTCACATCCATGGTGATATACATTCTTCTAGTTGGAGGATGATAACATTTGTAGCCCTTCTGAAATTGATTGTACATAAGCTTCAAACGTAAAATTCTTTTGTATATGTACATAAGCTACACAACCAAATACTCGTGGTGGAAGTGTAAAATTAGAAGAAATAGTCACAAATAAAGCCAGTTATCTACTGGTGTCTAAAATTTCAGAACTCGTGTAGGAACACGATTAAGAAGAAAGACAACACTAATAAGAGCTTCTTCCCAAAAACTTGGTTTCATATGTGCTCCAATTAAGCTTCCCTGGTAATCTCCAACAACTGCCTATTTTTTCTTTTTGCAACTCTATTCTGTTGGGGTGTAGATGGACAAGTAGTTTCATGAACAAGACCATGCTCATCAAAATAACCCTTTAAGGTATGGTTAATATATTCTCCACCTCTATCACTTCGTATAACTTTTAAGGTTCCATAGTATTGTGTCTGGATTATCTTATGAAAATTACAGAAACAGTCTGGCACATCACTTTTATTTTTCATCATATAAATCCAAGTCATACGAGTACAATCATCAATAAATAGAACAAACCATCTATTACAAGAAGTAGTAACAATCTTTGAAGGACCCCAAACATCATAATTAACCAAGGCAAACATAACAAATCTTTTATTAAAACTACTTATGATTTATTACGAAGCAAGGGTAAGAAAGGATCGTTTCCACGAGAAAGTATTGGTTGTTATATGGTTTCGAAATCTTATGTAAAACAATGGGGGGATTTTTCAGATTCAATGCAAGTAAAATAAACTAATTAAGAAAGCTAGGAAATTGTAGAAAAGAATCAAAGAGTTGAGAATATTGGTCAAGGTTTCGTTTTCATTCACAAAACATGTCCTTATACTAATAATTAGAATTGATGTTTAATCTCGTTCTATCAAAATCCCGAGAATACCTTGATCGCAATAATATTCCGCAAATTTTCTCAAATCATCAACAAACATATTAAAAGATGCGAATATGAATTCTACCAAGAGAACAACCTAATGTGTAAAAGCACTAATCAAGTTTAATTCCCAATGAGCATTAAGATTCATGAAATTAGGCTAATGAATGCAATTGAACGTGGAAAGCGCACTAATTCAATTTAACAAAGGTCAAGATTCACATGTGAGTACTAGGATGTATCACTACAAGCAATAACCACACTATGCTACTTATATTCAAGGAATACCACTTTTGCGTATAATAAACCCTAAATTATCTATAGATTTGAATGTGAGTTCAATCAATTTGTAACGTAACTAAACAAACAATATTTCAATGAGATATTGGTAGTGAATCATAATCAATAATATTGAGGAAAAACTAATTTATTAATTCAAAGAATCATGTATGAGAAATCCAACTATTCCCTAACCAATGATAAAATTAACTACTCATAATTATTGGAGTTCACAAAATTGAATTGAAGAAATATATTGCAAACCCTATATGTGAGAAATCTTCCCCGTGCAAACCTACAAAAAGAAGTAGAAGAGGCGAGAAGAGAACTAGGTAAAAACCTAGGTATCTCTCCCTCTTGTTGAATTTGTTCTTATATAGCTTTTCCCTTCCAAATCCAAAAATAACTTTCAAAACCCTTGGTTTCCATATCTAGGTCGTCCATGTACCCATAGCCCAAAATAAGAATTGTTAAGTGAAGACCACAGACTTACTAAGCCCAAGCAGATCTAATCAATCAAATAGGCTTGTCGGTACCATGAGACTAACATGCATCTTCAAATCCATACGACAATTCATTGGGACAATTTTTCAAGCACATTAGTTGCAGTTTCTGGTGGAAATTTAGGTGACTATCATTTGATATTTCCAACATCATCTCATCTCCATCCCTGCAATAACCAATCATTCACAATCACACAAACATCATTCGTAAACATTAACCCATTCAACCTGAACTCCCATCTGATGAGTTTGTGATAGTGGTAAGAAAGGGTTTGTTTCAGAACTTGTGAAGATTTTGATTTTAGACTTAAAAATTAAAATACAACTATAAATAGAAAAACCTATATGAAAATTTGATTTCAAGATCTTAAAACTAACCAAGACACTGGATTCCACTACTACACATGATTGAATGATGTTATAAATATTTCAAAACCCTAGTCACCTTTTAAGTCCTTTTATATATGAATTCACTAACAATTAGGCATGTTCTTAAATATTATTTGTACCCATTAAGCATAAATTGTCAACTGACTTAACAAAGTATAACCTATGAAATTGAGTCACAAATAATTAAGAAAATTATGCAAACAATCTAGCACTCTGCAGAAGCAGTGATTAAGTGAATTATATAATTAAACTAGAGAAAATAAAATAATTACCCATTAATCACGCGTAAGTAGATTCCTCCATTGCCCAGGTTACGTGAAAATTAGCTCATCATGGTAAACAACATCTCAGAATATTTTTTCATGGCTCAAAAATTGATTACAATATGAAATAGAGAGAAAATTATAAAACATCGAGTTTGCAACGTTTATAGGTGTTACAGACTCACTGTTACAAAGCAAGTGTTTCAGAGCTGAAGATAAACGTTGTAAAGGTACAATAAACGTTGCAAAGCTGAAGATATATGTTGCAGTTGGGATGAAGAAACTGTGACAGAGTGGTTAAAGGAACTGTTGCCTTATCTTCTGTTCTTCGTGTTCTTCATTCGCAAAAAAATATTTTCTGCAACTTTTGATTTCTCGCTCTGCTTATCTCCCAAAATAATTTCTAACACTTCATCCTCCTCTATAACTTCCAAACACCCTTTTTATACAGAACCCGTATCTTCGAGTTTAATGGAGAATATCTCCGGAATCTTTAGTTTTCTTTTCACGGGATTTTCTTTTCTTCCATTTTCATCTCTTTCACGCAATTGCCACACTCCAACACGGTGATACACGTTTGGAACATGTTTTACAATGAGAGAAACTCTTTGTTAGGACACGCAACTTCTAAAAATATCTCAAAAATATCTGAGAATATATGATTTTCATGTTTTACTCAACCTCGATGATCTGGCCAAGGTTTAATGGATCAAACACCCATACCAACTTCTTTTAGCTCTAATGAGTCCATCCCAAAAGAAATCCGTGATTGAATCTCTTTAGAACTCTTCCAAAAATCCAACCCTAAATTTTTAACTTTTTTCCCGCCAAAAATTCTGTTTGAAATTTGAGAAGAAGATGGTGCCCCATATCCTTTGCTGGGGTTACTTTAGCACATGTCCTGGGGGTGCCTATAGTAATTTTTCGAGCCGATTTTCCCAAAAATGTTTATTTCCCAAAAACACCTACACATACATAAAAATACAATATTATTACAAACTTGAGTTCCAACATTATAAAGTTTGGGAACAAATTAGACACATAAATGTGTCTATCAAATTCCCGCAAACTTATTATTTGCTAGTCCTCGAGCAAATCTAATTTAAAAAATAAAAATCCTAACTCACTGTCACAGGCATTGCGATTGCACTTAGCGTGTGCAACAAGCCTTTAAACCCCTAGGTGTCCCTAGTGGACGAGTTTTGTCTCGTGAGGGTTTACAAGAGATATACCACAAAACCTTTATTCCAAACTCTAGCTACTTATGAACGATTGAGGATAAACATGCTATTTGGTTGGCTACAAAATTCTTTGGCTATGGAAGGAATTACCCTGTTTTGATTCCAATTGATGTATACTAGTTTTTACTCAAGCGTACTAAAATTCATATATAAGAAAACAGAGCACTACTCAGAAAGTCATACAATGGACCACAATACTCGGAATCTATCAAAGTTCAATCACATGAAAAGATTTAGAAGATGGATATGGAGATGAAGTTTGCACATGTTGACTAAGGTGAACGGTGTTTCCCATATCTGTTTGAAGGTCAATGCTAGGATGAATTCTAATGGATTGAGATACGCTCCCACTGGTCTTAATCCTAATACAAATATCGACTCAGCTGGTATATACAAGGGCCCCAACGGTTGATTTATTGAAAATAAAATAATTATTTACGTATTATTTTTATTTTATATTTTTGGGTTTAAATAAAATATAATAATGAGGTTGATCTCAATCACTCTACTTCATCCCAATGCTGATAACAATTCGATGCTGGTACCCCACCAAATCACTTAGAAAAACACATAAAATTGCAAAAACAAAAACAAAAGGTGATATGGTCGAGGTAGACTCCGAGATATGGTGACGACTATCATGTTATTCCTAACATTTGAGATTTGTCCTTTGATGAATTGACCCTATAGTTGGGTCCCTCAACTCCTATGGCCAAGAGGTTTGTTTCCGTCTACTTAGAATGGTCAATGTCATCCTGAATTATTCACAAGTTTCTAAATTTTGGAGTTTTTATTATTACACTAAAAATTTTTCCCTTACCCACAAACTTAAATCTAACATTGTCCTCAATGTTTCAAATTAAGAGAGGTATCAAAAATATAGGTAACAAAAGGAATAAATAGATAAGTCAGAAAGAAAGTACCTGAGTGAAGCGTAACAATCCTTCTCCGTAAATAAGACAGAAAATAAAAACTAGAAAAATAAAAACAAAAATCTACAAAACTTACTAATTTACAACAACAACCTTGATGGTCAATCAAGGTAAGCAGGGTCATCCAGAGGGACCTCCTCAACAACACCTACAGAAAAAGGCTCTAAAAATGGTTTCAATCTCTGATCGTTAACTTTGAAAGAACTTTTACCATCTTGAGTCACAATTTCAATAGCACCATGAGGAAAAACAGTGCGGACCACAAAAGGACCGGTCCACCGAGAGCGTAACTTCCCGGGAAATAGATGCAAACGAGTATCATACATAAGAACTTTTTGACCTAAAGAAAATGAATTTCTTAAAATATTCTTATCATGCACAAGTGTTATTTTGTTCTTATACTCCTTAGCACTATCGTATGCATCTCTACGAATCTCTTCTAACTCATTGAGTTGGAGTTTTCCATGAGCTCCTGCCTTGTCAAGCGAAAAATTAAACTGCTTTACATCCCAATATGCTCTATGTTCTAACTCAAAAGGAAGGTCACAATCCTTGACAAAAACTAGACGATAAGGTGACATTCCAATGGGAGTCTTAAACGCGATACGGTAAGCCCATAAGGCATCAATAAGCCTCAATGACCAGTCTTTCCGATTAGGATTAACTGTTTTCTCTAAAATACGTTTTATCTCCCTGTTGGAAACCTCTAATTGACCAATAGTCTGTGGGTGATATGGGGTAGCTACTTTGTGGGTAATATTATATTTCTTCATCAAATGATTAAACGGTTGATTACAAAAATATGACCCTCCATCACTCATTATAGCTCGTAGTGTACCAAAACGTGCAGATATGTTATCATTCAAAAAGTGGACCACAACCTTGTGGTCGTCTATTTTACATGAAACCGCCTCAACCCATTTAGAGACATAGTCTACAACGACAAGTATGTAAAGATTACCAAAAGAATTAGGAAATGGACCCATAAAATCAATGCCCCACACATCAAAGACCTCAATAACTAAAATAGGGTTCAGAGGCATCATATGTCTACGGGAAAATGGTTCCTAACTTCTGGAAACGCTCACAAGAAACACAGTAACTGTGTTTTAAACAATGACGACTAGTACAATCCACACTGCAATATCTTAGCAGCAGTCTTCTTCGCACTAAAGTGACCTCCACAAGCATGATCATGAAAAAAGGAAATAAGGCTGAACTGGTCACTCTCAAGTTCACAACCATTAAGTCCCAAGATGGATGTAATGTATAAAACAACCGAAGTAATAACGTCTTCCAGTAACCAAGAAACACCTAGGGCATGATAATCCATTTTCCTACATCAACCACAGAACTTGTCCAAAATAAAGGAAATATTTGTTGAATGCATATAAAACATATGGGTCATGTGCTAAAACACCACTAAAGGAGACAACTCAGACATCCTCTTATTCAAGAGATGAAAAGAGAGGACATTCTAAAACCAAATACAAGTGTGATTTATCTTACTATTGAAACATATAACTAAAGCCAATACTTACTTCTTCACATAGGGTACGAAAATAAGTTTTGCGGTTGTTTTGTCCATCCGCACTACCAAATCACGGGTCAATTTTGAAGAACTCGATGCACTTGCAGTTATTGCCGTAGGATCCATAAAGGTAAACTTGTTTGCTTGTTTTATGCCGAGAGAACTTTTTGATGCAAATACCTGAAAATCGAGCCATGTGAAGCTATAAGACTTTATGATAGATACGTTGTTGATTATACTACTACATATGAGGATAATGTCTACCTGAACGAATGCTTCAGATTATGCTATTGGTGTTGTGTTAGGTCAGCGAGAAAACAAATTACTTCATATGATTTACTATGCTAGCAAAACCCTGAATGATTCCCAACTGAACTACACCACCACAGAGAAGGAATTGTTAGCTATTGTTTTTGCCCTAGACAAGTTTAGATCCTATCTCTTAGGTTCTAAGGTTATAGTTTTTACCGATCATGCTGCTTCGAAGTACCTTCTGTATAAGAAGGATACTAAACCTCGATTGATTAGATGGATCCTTTTGTTACAAGAATTTTCGTTATATATTAGAGACAAAAATGGTGCATAAAATGTAGTAGCAGACCACTTGTCTAGACTTGTTTTGGATTCCCCTGATGATTCTCCTCCTGTGAGGGATATCTTTCCTGATGAACAACTATTCGTTGTTTCCCAATCACCTTGGTTTACGAATATAGTGAATTATCTTGTTACTGGTCGAATGCCTCAACACTAGGGTAAACAAGATCATTCTAGGTTTTTAGCCGAGGTAAATCATTTCTTTTGGGATGATCTTACTTGTTTAAGTATTGTCCAGACCGGATTATTAGGAGATTTATACCTGAGAGTGACAAGTCCAGTATTATTTCCTTTTGTCATGATCATCCTTGTGGGGGTCACTTTAGTGCTAAGAAGACTGCTGCTAAGATAATGTAGTGTGGATTCTATTGGCCGTCGTTGTTTAAAGACTCCCATAATTATTGTGCTACTTGTGAGCGCTGCCAGAAGTTATGAACCATTTACCGTAGAAATATGATGCATTTGAACCCTATTTTAGTCATTGAGGTCTTTGATGTGTGGGGCATTGATTTTATGGGTCTTTTTCCTACTTTCTTTGGTTATTTTTACATCCTTGTCACCGTAGACTATGTATCTAAGTGGGTAGAGGCGGTTTCATGTAAAACAAACGAACACAAAGTTATAGTCTAGTTTTTGAATGATAACATATTTGCACGTTTTGGTACACCGCGATCTATAATTAGTGATGGAGGGCCACACTTTTGTAATCCACCGTTTAAGCTCTTGATGAAGAAATATGGTATTACCCACAAAATAGCTACCCCATATCACCCATAAACTAGTGATCAAGTAGAGGTTTCCAACAGGGAGATAAAACGTATCCTAGAGAAAACAGTTAATCCTAATAGGAAAGACTGGCCTTTAAGGCTTACTGATACCTTATGGGCTTACCGTACCGCGTTTAAGACCCCCATTGGAATGTCACCCTATCGTCTAGTTTTTGGCAAGGCATGTCACCTGCCCGTCGAGTTAGAACATAGAGCATATTGGGCTGTAAAATAGTTTAATTTTTCACTTGACAAAGCAGGAGCTTACAGGAAGCTCCAACTCAATGAGTTGGAAGAGATTCGGAAAGATGCATATGATAGTGCTAGGGAGTATAAGAACAAAATGAAACTTGTGCATGATAGAAATATTTTAAGAAAGCCATTTGCTCCAGGTCAAAAAGTTCTTATATATGATACTCGTTTGCATATATTCCCAGGGAAGTTACGCTCTCGGTGGACCGGTCCTTTTGTTGTTCGTACTGTATTTCCTTATGGTGCTATAGAGATTAAGACTCAAGATGGTAGAAATCTTTTCAAGGTTAACGGTCAGAGATTAAAACCATTTTTAGAGCCTTTTCCTACAGGTGATGTTGAGGAGGTCCCTCTGAAGGACCCTGCTTACTCTGATTGACCATCAGGGTTGTTTTTGTACATTAGTAGATTTTTGTAGGTTCTAGGTTTCTAGGTTTTTATTTTATTCTCCATAGAAGGATTGCTACGCTTCACCCTGGTACTATCTTTCTGACTTACCTTTTTTATTCTTCTTTTTACTTATCTATTGGTACTTCTCTTAATCTTGAAGCATTGAGGATATTGTTTGATTTAAGTTTGGGGGTAAGGGAGAAACTTTTTAGTGCAATAACAAAATTCCAAAGTCTAGAAGCTTGTGAACAATTCAGAATGACACTAACCATTCTAGGTAGATGGAAACTTAGCTATTTTTCTATAAGAATTGGGGTGCCCAGTTAAATGGTGTATTCATAAAAGGACAAAGTTCAGGTGTTAGAAATAACATGATAGTTTTCACCATATCTCGGAGTCTATCTCAACCATATCACCTTCTATTTTTATTTTTGCAATTTGTGTTTCTCTAAGTGATTTGGTGGGGCACCAGTATCGAATTGTTATCGCCGCCAGGATGAAATAGAGTGTTGAGATCAAGCCTCATTGTTAATTCTTACAAAAAAAACGAGAGAGAAAAAAAATCGAGTATTGGCACTTTGATAGCACTATGTGTGTGTTCTCCCTGTCTCCGTCGCCTAAGCAAGCGTGGAACGCAGGATCCATGGGAACTATCATGTAAGATGCTGATAAGGACCATGCGCTTGGATTCAATTTGATCCAATCATGTTGTCAATACATTTATAATTGTTTTATTTTTAATAAATCGATCGACTGGACCCTTGTATATACCAGTTGAGTCGATATTAGTGGGAGCGCATCTCAATCCATTAGTCAACATATACACCATTCGTCAGTTCTATATCCATCTTCTAAATCTATTCATGTGATTGAACTTTGATATATTCTGAGTATTGTGGTTGAACAACTCTCTAAGTAGAGCTTTGCTATCTGATATATGAATTTTAGTACGCTGAGTGAAAACTCGTGTACAACAATTGGACTCATATAGGGTAATGATTTCCATAGCCGAAGAATTTAGTATGCCAACTAAATAGCTTGTTTAGCGTTTACCCTCAATCGTTCACAGGTAGCTAAAGTTTGGAGTAAAAGGTTTTGTGGTATATTGTAAACCCTCACAAGACAAAACTCGTCCACTAGGGACACCTAGGGGTTTAACAGCTTATTACATATGCTAAATGTAGTCGCGATTCCTGAAGTGAGTTAGGATTTTATTTTCTAGATTAGATTTGCTCGAAGACTAGAAACTAACAAGTTTGGGGGTATTCGATAGACACATTTTTGTGTCTAAATTGTGCGCGATTATCTATTTTGATAGTGTTCGATTTTGTACTTACTATGGGTTTTTATGTCTTTTTAGGTATTTTGAGAAATAAATATTTGTGGAAAAATCGGCTCAAAAAGTGTTAAAGGCACCCGGGAAAATTGCTAAAGGCGCCCATCTCTTGGATTGGGGGCACCCCCTTTTGTATTTCAAAAACCCGACAATGGCGGGAAATGGTTCTTCACGTAGAAAAATTCCTGGATTGGTTGGCAACCGAGATTTATGGGATTAAAACGTGTTATTGGTATCTCAAAATGATTAAACACTCAAAAGATATCCTAACATGTCAATGCTGCCGCAAAAGAATGGCTGACAGTCAAGTTTTAGTGTCGGTGAATCCTTTTTCACCCGGGATTCGGTTAAAGAAGATTTGGAGTTGGAGTTGTTTCTGAATCCTTATCGGTTCACAAGGGTTTATAGGGTTTACAGATACTATATATAACAAAGAGAAGTAAAGAAGAGTAACAGACTACACCACCAAACCGTCATTTTCTCTGTCGCCTATTCATTCAAAACTCTACAATGTCCAGAGTCCGTTTTTTCTCTTCTGTTTTCTTTTCTTTCTTCAGCAACGCAGAGAACAGTTTCTGTAACGCTTATAAGCGTATCAGTTCTCCTGTGTTACCTTTTTTTCATCATTGTAAACACTTTTTGAGCTATGAAAACTTATTTTGAGAGTGTTTCCAATATGATGAGCTAATCACCATTGTTGGGGTGACGGAGGAAGCTATTTTTCCAATAATAAAGTGGTAATTCTTATTTTATTTATTTATTGCAATTCTTTTACTATTATTTGCTTTGAATTAAAATTGGAAAAAATGGTTTTTATCAAGTAGTTGTGTTTAATGGTTTTTATGAATTGCAAAATAATTATTCATGTTTAATCACTTGAAAAATTGGATAATAGTGGAATCCTTAGTCTAAGTGTTTACCATAATTCTTGAATCAATCCTATTTTAATCTTCTTTATTTTTAGTATTAAAAATTAAGTTTAAAAATCAAATCTTTACAAGTCTGAGAATCGAACTTTCTACCACTGTTTTAAAAACTACATCAGCTTGGTTCAGCAATGTATCACTGACTTGAACTTGCTTAAGCGTTGATAACGGCTTCCCTTCAGAAATAAGTCTTGTACTCTCCACGTTTTTGTTTTTTTCATCCATCCTATCTGCAGGAACAACGATGGTTACCATCTTTAAGTATTAGGAGAAAAACTCCACCGCCTCTTCAAAAATATAGCCCTCAGCGATGCAACCTTCTACGTGATTCCGGATTCGAATATATCCTTTTAGAACCTTTATAAATCTTTCAAAAGGATAATCCATCGGAAGCAAACTGGTCCATATAATCCAACCTCTCGAATTAGATGCACGGTTAAATGAACCATGATATCAAAAAAAGACGGAAGAAAATATTTTTCTAATAAGCATAAGGTAACCACCAAGTCATTTTGTACTTCTGTTAGGTGATTGACATCAACCTCTTTGGTGTAGATTTCCTTGAAAAAAAAAAGCATAATATGATTATAGCATATCACACATGCTTAGGAAAAATGGACCGTACAGTTGAAGGAAGAAATTTTTTCATAAGTGCGTGATAATCATGTGACTTTAAAACCATACAACTTCAAATCCGACATCGACACCCGATTTTTCATATTTGAACAGTAACCTTCGGGAACCTTCAACTCAGACAAGGTTTTACAAAAAAAATATTTTCTTCTGTTGTTAATTTGAAACACGCAGGAGGGAGATACGCTTTTTTTCCCGTTTTATTTAGGCACCAATTCGGGCCTCATCCCCAAATGTTCAAGGTCTTTACGAGCATTATAACCATCTTTCGTTTTTTTGGGTATGTTCAGTAATGTCCCCACAATACTCTGACATATGTTTTTTTCTATGTGCATGACATCTAAACAGTGCCGAATTAGCAAGTACTTCCAATATTCAAGTTCAAAGAATATTGACTTCTTCTTCCAGTAGATTGGTTTAGTTTTCACTTTCTTTCCCCGTAAATTCTCTATCATTTCAACCTGACTGAATACCTCTTCACCTAAATAAAGTTTTGGAGCAGGTTCTAACTCCTGGTGACCATTAAAATCCTCTTTCTCTTTTCTAAACTTGTGTTTTCTCGGAAGAAACTTTGTATGACTGGTATAAATATTCTTCTAGGAGTATTTAAGCCTAATAGAAGAAGTACAGTCAGCACAAACTGGACAAGCATTACATCCTCCTTTAGGGAAACCACTAAGATTACCATATGCCGAAAAGTCACTTATTGTCCATGGAAGTACAGCTCTAAAAATAAATTTCTCTTTTTTGTAGGCATCGTAAGCTTCAGCTCCTTCCTCTCATAGTTTCTTCAAATCTTCAATGAGAGGGGCCAAATAGACATCAATATCGTTACCAGGATGTTTAGGACCTGATATCAACATCGTTAACATAAAGAATTTTCTTTTCATACACAAGCTAGGTGGAAGGTTATAAGTAACTAACTTGACAGGCCAATAACTATAACTGCCACCAATTGAACTACTGTTTGGATTGAAACCATCACTAGAAAGACCTAACCACAAATTTTGGGGTTCTCAGGCAAACTATGGCCATTTACTGTAAACTTGTTTCCATATGGGAGAGTCAACATGATAACGTAGTTTACCATTTGGAACTCTTTCAAGTTTATGCCATGTCGGGTCTTTTGATGTCTCTGGTGATCCAAACCAGCTTCTAAATCTAGGTACAAGTGGAAAATACCATATCACTTTCGCAGGAAACCCTTTACTTGAGTTTGATGACACCTTCTTTTCTTTCCATCTTGAAATTGTTCCTTTACTTGAGTTTGATGACGCCTTCTTTTCTTTCCATCTTGAAACTCCGCAGGTTGGGCAAAAATCATCATCTTTGTAATTCTTCCTGTAAAGCACACAATCATTGGGACATGCATGTATTTTTTTCATATTCCATTCCTAATGCAATAAGAGTTTTCTTAGCCTCGTACAAAGACGCAGACAATTCATTATCCGATGGGAGTATACTTTTTAACTCTTTCAATAATTCTGTGAAAATCTTATCAGACTATCCTCCTTTTGCTTTCATGTTGAAGAGCTTAAGCAATGACGACATCTTTGTATGGGATTCACAGTTAGGATAAAGTGGTTTTTCCGCATCTTGTTTTAACTTTTGAAAATTATCTAGATCTCCTATAAACGTGTATAGCCTGAACCAATGCAATTGTTGCTGCAACATCATCCGGTAACTCATCATATCTTCATAATCTCCAAACTCATACTGAACATCAGCATTATATAAAGTCTGTGATTTGGTATTATCAGCACCTGGTGTTTCTTCCCCATGTGAATCCCATATCTTGTATTTCTGACTGATGCCCTTGACGTACAGATGGATTCTCACTTCATTCATCGGTATTGTTTTACCGTTCATACACAACCTGCACAGATATAATATGGGAACAGGACTTCCAGCTTCGACAACATGATCAGTGGCATCTTTCAAGAAGGCCTCAACCCCCTTGGCGTATTCTGGTGATAACCTATATTTACCCATCCAGAATTTATCCATTCTAAACCTATATATACATCAAAGAAAATAGTTATGTTGGGCAAACATGACCAACAAAAAGTGAAAACATACAATAACACAGAGATTTACATGCGCAAAATCAAAAAAAATAGAAGGAACAATTGATGCACAATCTCAAACAATTAGTATTTCTAATAAAATTTAAAATCATGAAAAATCGAATAAGCAATAAACAAAAAGTAGCAAAACATTTTATTCGCATCATCAAATCCTTGAATATAAGCAAGAGAGAAGTAAGAACCAAGAGCTTCAGAAATTGCTACTTGTATATTTCCTATTGATTCAACAACAGAACGAAACTCAAGAATAGTAGCACAAGTAGAAGCTAACAATTGTGTATCCTTCCAATTGGTTCACAGTTCATGCACTAGTTACTAATATATGCATACCCAGTAAACACTAAGTTTGGTTCACAGTATGTATATGACTATATAAGAACTGGTATATGCAATATCACAAGCACGATATGTTTATAACCAAATTCTTCAAATTAACTTAGACAATCAGATTTTTTAATTTTGATATTCAATACAACGAAAAATTTATAGAAGACAATCTAGAATGTACAAGGATTAGATATAGATAGACTTTAGTCAGTAGACCAGCCATAACCCCAAAAGAAAGATGGATGAGTTACAAAAAAACTGCAAGTCACCAAACGATCTTGTTATATTTCTTAAAATCCTATACCTACAAACCTGACCTGTACAGAAGAAAAAATCATCAACAGAACTTACTGATGCCAATTAACTACTAAATTCCAACGGTAATGTAAGTCTTGATACCTAGTACCTGTTAGACAGATATTCTAAACACAAATCAAGTATAAGAGTTATGGAGCATAAGAAAACAGAAGCCGAAATCACAAATTATATATACGTGAAACTGATATATTAGAACTATTAAAAGAAACGGCCGCTTTTTCTACCTTGTATTTGTTTGAATGATTAGCTAGAGAAAGTTTTTTTTTTTTTGCTAGGTATCAGAACTAGAGGAAGAATGAAACAGAAGAGTAGAAGATGGACGCAACCATAACAATAAGTTACAGAGAGAACTCGTTTGATATGAATTTTTATAAAAGTAGGACCTAATTAATTGAGTGTGACCCGGACTCGTTTCATATCTCTATATATTTGGGGTTAGAGTTCCTAGATTGCTTGGTAATCTAAACTACTTGGGATGGATGATGTAGTTACACCATTAGTGAATCAATAGCTGATTGCGGTAAATGGTTAATGTACCTGATTATCCCAATCTGTTTTCTAGGTAATAACAAGAAGTACAATTGTTTGAACTGATGTTCCAACTAACATTCCAATCCAAATTCCCTACAGAAAAATTCCCAAGAGATCAGTAAAACTGAACCCGAGAGAAAATGAGAGATTGCTCCATGGTTTAGTATAGAAAAGTTTTTTGTATATAACTTACTGTAACTTGAAAATTGATAAGGTAACCGAGGACCATTGCTTGAGGAATTACGACCAAGTAATAGCAGGCTATGTGTGAATAAGCTACAATATTTTGCCATCCAGCACCAACAGCAACCCCTGCAAGTGAGTTTCCGAAAAATCGAATCACTTTTATTGGACTGTGTCTGTGTTAATGATGTAGCACTATGAACTGAAAATGGAACTAAAGAATGTCGTGGTGACCTGAGAGGACAGGTTGAACACTGTTAAGAAGTATAGAGACAGCAAGAAGAGGTGATAGTTTATCAACTTCTATTGCTACTGCTTCATCCGTTGTAAATATGTAGCCTAGTTGTCCTCCGTAAAACAGGAAAAATATAAACAGCACAGCCCCAATTGTCAATGATGTAAGTGTCGACACCACTATTGCAAATTTCGCCCCTTTCGAGCTCCCTCCACCAAGTTCATTGGACACCCGCACACTGCAAATTAAGAGAGAGTTGGTTAATAATAAGATAAACTTGAAAACTATCATGTGCCAAAAAATGACGGCGAATATGAAGGTCCAGAGATATGATTGATACTTTGCTGCTGCCAAAAAAACAAGACGTATCATCATCTCCCACCCGTTAATGTTAAAGTTGCACATGAAAATATACAAACCTTAAGTTCGTTTAAACTTGGAAAGCTTCGGAAGATGCTAGTGTGGAGTATATGTAATGTGAATCCGTAAATCCACTTATTGTAAACAGCAGTATATAACCTAGGATGCATACCTTCTCTAAGCTTTTTAATGATAAAAAGTCTGTGAATAGAAGCAGTGGGGGAAGAATCTGACAAAGTAGAATTCTCTCAGAAACTTTCATATGTCTTTGGTGGATTATTATAACTACAGTTAAATTTGAAAAGCAACTGATATATACTGAGAATAACCCACAATTACATTCATATAAACATTACAATACACAACAAAGATATAGAGATGGATGTGCTAAAGTTCACTAGACAGGGATGTTAAAATCAAAGTACAGTGGTGTTAATTGAGAGTATAAGGCAGTATCAATGAGTCTCTGGTGGCGAAAAAATTGAAATAGTATATAATATCAAGAAAATAATTTGAGAATCCGTGCAACAGGTAGAATTGGTTTCTCGGTTCTGACTAAATGAAATTTAATACGGATTATGCAAAAGAAAACACTACCTATGTATATAAAACATATGAAGTTATAGAGGGATCATTGAAAGGAGATTCTTGTGAAGAGAAGCTAGGACGTTCGGTCAATACACTTCAATATTCCTTTTGTCCAGCCTTCTTCAATGACTTTTTGAAGTCGGTCCAGACAATACCTGCAAAAGAAAACGCTGGAGTTTGAATAGTTAGTTACATTTTTTTTAAATAGTGTGTGTCTGATATCTAAATCAAATGCTACCTACCATCTCTAGCGGCCAAGGAGTCCATTATATCATCAATACCCTTCTCCATTGCCTTCAGCCCACACATGTAGATGAAGGTGTTATCCTTCTTGAGTAACTGCCATAGCTCCTCAGCGTACTGTGCCATTCTGGTCTGAATGTACATCTTCTCTCCCTTCTCATTTGTATATAAATTAAGAATCAAAAACTGTATGCACATAATCCGTCATGCGAGTTAACAAACCTCAGTTTTTACTGGAAGGTTTGTGTTTAAGAAATTAACATCTAAAAAAAGACAGTGAAACTCTGTTTGCTGCGAATGAAAGGTGGAACTGATTCGCGACTGGTTATGTTTGTGTTGCAGCTGTAGGGTGTGATGCTCCTATGGCTGCGAACTTGAAAGGTGGTGTGGTTTGGAGATGGTGCTGGTGGTGGATGCAAAGTGGAATGGTTGTGCAGATAGTGACTGATGCAAACTGTGGTGACAGGATAAGCTAACAGGTGACGATGGATGTTCAGGTGGAGTGCTGGTGATGCGACTGCAAGGTGAATGTGAACTGTTTTGAAGCAAAAAGCTTAGTGGATGTCTTGGAACAAAGCTTAGTGGATGTCTTGGAACCACTGAAAATGATGCCATCGAAACTCTTGGTCCAGCAAAATTTGCCACGACTCGATGTTCAGCGCTTTTGTACCTTTTGTTGCTGATCACCTGCGAACAGATGCATATATATCAATTGATTGTGTGTAAGTGTAATTGAACTTCTGTGATATCTTTGAAATCTTCTTTATATTTGCATACATACCTGCAGTATATCCCCAATGTTTACTAATAAAGCTTCAGGGACCGGTTTGGCACCAACCCAGTAATTCCGATGAAGGAACTGTAGGCCGCCAATGTCGTCTTGGAGAAGGATAGTGACAAACGTAGGATCAGAATGCTTACCACCACCTAAAGTTAGTTCTGACTCTGGGCATGCTGGATAGTAATGGCCAATATTAACCAAGTTTTTGGTACAATCTAAGCCCTTAAGGTGGTGAGGATTCAGCCTTAGACCCTCGGATAGTAACTCGATAAGAATATCCCCCAGACAAATAAGATGTCTTGTATACTTAAGCATAATATCTCTGAACAGGAGTATGCATGAAACAGATCATATATGTCAATATAAAACACCTAAAGTTGATTTTGTAAAAACAAAATGATGAAAAAACATGGAGATTACCTGGATATGTCCGGAAAATCTTTAGGGTTGATAGGATCTGGAGATAGCATTCGGCATACCAGGCTGTCCTTCCATTCAGCATATCTTGCTTTATGAAAATGAAAATGAATATTGAAATAGACAACCTTTTTGTTTGGATCTCTTGAGTAGAGAGGCTTCTTTACTTCAACATCTTGTTCATGAAATCTTTTAACACCTTCCATCACTTCATCCATCACGGTTTTAGGAATCCCATCAGATAAGATCCTAGAACACAGCCATGCCAAGCTAAGTTATGATTCTGCATGAGTTTGTTGGTTAATTCTATCATCCAATTCATCTCCTTCCCTGCAATGGTTTCAACATAATCAGCACACAATCATTCATAATTTCAGGCCAAACCCCAAAATCACCATCTTCTTTTTAGGCAGTAGCAATATATCCTCACTGTTTTCTTTGCTTCTCTGCTACTTCACCTGAATGCCATACACAATCAATCTGTCCCTTGTGTAACAGCAACAACAATTCTAATTTCCTCATTTCAACTCAAACACCCATCACTGCCTTAATCTCCTCGAACCCATTTCTTTTCTGTTTGACGACAACTCACAAAATCACCATTGAACTGCAGCCTCCTATCATCACTAGTGCAACGGCAGAGACACCCCTTAGTGGTTGTTTTATCTGTTTGAAACTCCATCAAATCCATAATGAATTCGAACCAAAATCAGTGAACAATAGTACCCATAACTCTTGTAACCTCGAGCTCCTAATTCTTCTTGTCTTCGCATCACAGCATAAACATTCCGGTTCACTCTAAACTAAAACATCACCATCTGTTTCTTCTCCCACTCGAGCTCAAATCTAACCCTATCTGCTCTTTACTGCTCAAAACCCATCACAGATTCAATCCTTATTCCCTGTCTTGTTCTCCTCTTTATTTCCTCAAATTGAATCTCAATCAGACAACATCATCTCTTCAACTCATCGGCCGAAACACACTTTGAACCCTTATCACCGGCAGAAACGCACTTTGAACCCTTGGTAAGGATCCATCGACCTCCATGGCTGGACGGCAGTGGAGCACTGGTTCGCTTACTGTGAATGAGAAAGAAAAAACAAAAAGCTAGAAACACCGATGAAAGTAACAATAATCGAACAATAATAAGATTCAGAAATCACATACTGATCTTGGATGTATTTAGAGAGGGGGAGAGAGAGAGTGTTCTGAGAGATCTGTATTGAGAAAATTAGGTTTTGCATGCCACAAAAATATAACACCCATCGCATCCAACGGACTACCTCATCGACGGTCCAGGAGAGCATAAAGCGTCACCCGCCCCTATTTCGTTCACTCATAACCACGCACGTAACATTCCCCGAAATTTTCTGACCGCAGGATGAAAAAAAACCACATCCGGACGAATTTAAGCGTTGGATGTGACCCCAGACCGTTACTGACCATTTGATAACTTTTTTTATTTCCGAGACACCACTACTTTTGATAATATAAATAGTCCAATTCATAACTCAAATATTTAAACCGAGTTTATAGTGATTTCATCATTAAATTGAGTCGACTCGACTCGAAATATCTTTACTGAGATTTCATAGCTTTGTTTTTGGAGTTTTCATTTCAACCTTAAACATCATTCATTCATCACAGTTCTTCCTTTTCTCTTCCTCACTTAGATTGCTACCATTAGTTATTCTCCCATCCACTAAATTCATGGTTTTTTGTTTTGTGAAAGGTTCAGATCAAACAAAAATTTCACAGAGACTCATACATACAATCTTAAAAGCACTAACTAAGTGAGAGATTCTATGGTTCTTAGGAGCTTGAGTTCGGGTTCCCACTTTCAGTTGATTGGAAACATACAACTATCACGCTGGAAGTAAACTAATTAATGTTAACTTTTGATCATTTATTTTTAATCAATGGAGTAAACTAATTATGATAATAAACTAGTCATAGACCAAACCGTTTTTGTAATAATTAGGGATTTTAATTTAGGGTTGATTAATTTAATAGATGGCTGATATCCCGATTTAACGTCTCAGCTAGTCAGTGAATCACTAACTTAATTTGTGGGCTGTAGAGAATAACTAGGATACGAGTCATATGACCGGTGTCGTAACGGCATGAAACTTTATGTGTTCTGGACATATATATTTTTGTTTTAAAAAAAGATTTACGTCAATCTTTAACATTAATTCTTTTCTTTTATGACCAGTTGATGTTGCTCCCTTGTTGCGGTCTAGCTGAACTCCGCATCTGGAGTTGTGTTTGGAATTTTTAGAACCCGTTTAATACCTAAAAAGATATGTAATTAGATTTTTAGACCTTTCATAAACTGTTTTTGTAACATCAACTCTTCCCAGTTTTACAATATCTTTTTTTTGCGTTATTCTTTCTTATTGTTTAAATTAAATTAAACACCACTGTACAAATCTAACAAATACAATTCTAATTATGGCTAAGAAATATTTTAAAGTTTTTTTATAGATTGAAAGGAGATGGATCACTGGTTTATCCTGGTGAATCATGCTGAGTAATTCGTTAAGCCACTTTTGTGCTAATTGGTTACGAAATATTTTGGTGTTTCCCCGGACAAAACGAATGTACTTGGAGCTGCAAATGAAGTTGGTTATGTTTTTTTTGGATGATGCTGATGGTTGGAAACTGATAATTCATTACCATTTGGAACCATTTTGGTTACCATAAATTATTTATTGAAGCTGCAATGGCCAAGCTTCAAAGGCTTAAGTACTTAATTTGTTGGGAATACTTTGAGACTGGTAGAAACTTTCTACACAATACCATATCTTTGTTTGCTTACAAAAATACATACTCCCTCAGTTTCAGGAAAATAGTTATTTTTTCTTTAAATTTTTGTTCCAACAAAAGAGTTACTTTCATTTTTAATATAATAAACTTTCAAAATTACCTTTGTTATTTTAAGAAATATTATTATTCTTATTATAAAGATATATGTAGTATTACACTTTTTATTAGGACAAATTTAGAAATAAGTTATAAAAGTTATTCTCTCTCATCTTGCCTTAACAATTGTGCAAATAAAAAAAGTAACTCTTTTCTTGAAACGGAAAGAGTATATCAAAATTTTATGATTATGTATCAGATAGTAAAATGTGGAGCATTGCATACGTCAGTATGCGAAAGAGATTTGATAGTTAGAAATATGTCCAGATTATGGGAAATGAATTATTGTTGTTCAATATCCTGTTTTGTATATTGGGGTCTCCGTACTTTTGTTATTTTTCTTCTTGGAAGGAAAATAGATAAGAAACCCAACCCATCAGATTTGTGTGGTCTGACAGGTATTGTGCGAAATAGGTTGATTACAGCTTGAGATGAACCATTGGGAACCATTAACTTGGCATAATGGCAGTACATGTTCTTGCAGGATAAATCACCACTGGGATAATGACAGAGCATGTTCACAAACATAGTAGCTTTATGGTATTCAATGAGTAGTTTATTTTCATAAAAGACTATATGTTATTTGCACTGTCCATTCTGGAACTTTATTTTCATTTGTGCTAATGGAAAAACAATCAAGACAATGATAAAAAAGAAAGAGGCCATCCATTGCCATGTCTTCTTCGTGATGGCTTTTTTTCTAATGTAGTTCTAGTTTTCGAAATGAAATTCGTACGTGCCTTCTCAAAATTGCACCATTTTCCTGCGTTGATTTTAGGGTTATAATCATGTTTGACCTTCTGGTATAGGTGGCAGTAACCCTTTTTTGAACTTTGAGCGGAAAACTGACAGGGAGCCTAATGTTGTGCCAGTTAGTTACTCCTATATATTTTTCCACCTGATTTTCGCTTTCGCTAGCATGCATTCGAACATGCTTATTACATGTTGGACTGGCTCATCATAGTCCAACTCAAACCAATATAGTTCTGGTTAGTTGGAAATTATGGAATTTTCCAGGATCATCGTATTCAAATTAAGAAGCATTATGGATTTGATTTATGGTTTGTTTATGGGTACGACATCATCAGGAATTTCGATAAATATGTTAGTACTAAAAAGCTACTCTAACACGTGGCAGCAACGTCAGCGTAGCTCAGCATTTCTGCTACCCACAGTGTCCCGATACACCAGTCCGAAGTGCAACTAGTCCGAACCATGGACCACACTCGAAGTCCGAAGCCCGACAAGAAAGCCCAGGCCATGCAAGAAAGATAAGCCTAGCGCTCCCGATGTCCCGATCTCATCAGTGACGTCATCAGCGATGTCATCGTCCCGATTCCGATCCGAAGTAACGTCATCAATGACGTCATCATCATCCCGGTCTCGAAGTACCGTCCCGGTCCCGAAGTGACGTCATCAGCGACGTCATCATCATCACGTCCCGGTCCCGTTCCAGCTCGTGCCCGATCCATCTCGTCCCGACCATGCTGTCCCGAACGTGCGATAGACTTGGGCTGAACACATGGAAGCATTAGAGAGTGAGAGAGTAGACAGGTGGTCACACAAGGAGTTGCCACGTCACCAACACCTTTGACACATGGGAGCATCATCACACGACACATCAAATGAGATTACACATAAAAGAAAAGGAAGCAGGAAAGAGAGAGGATTAGCTTCTTCTTCCGAGAAAAAACCCTAGGCATCTGGATTATGAGAGCTTCAATAAAGCTTTCTGTATTTGTAATCACAAATGAATCAATAATATCCCTCAATACTTTATTACCCGTGGATGTAAGCCATTAAGGGTTGAACCACGTTAAATCCTATGTGCAATTTCTTCTTTTCTTTTGTTAATTTAAGTGATGATTTTGGTTGTTTTGGGTATGAGAATTTCTGTCCAAATAAAATATATACTTATGCAACAGGAAAACATATTTGTATGTTCTATACGCAGCATGCACCAAATGATTGGGTAAGTAAGCAGACACTTGGTGTTTGTCAAACCAATTAAAAAGAAAAAAAAAATAATGATGCAATTATCTAATTCATAGCATCGGTACAGACATTTCAGTGTATATAATCCTTCTCAAGTCCTTTTTTATTTACAAATATCCAGTTGTGATGTAACTGGAACAGAAAATAAATATATAATACGATGGCAACAATCACGATATTAAAGAGATGACACAAAATCCTCAGATATTATGCATTACTTTAACAGAATACCCGGGTATTATATTAATTCTTAGTAGCACAAATGAATCTCCAGATGTCGATTTTTTTACAATTATGTATGTCATATCCAACCTATCAGTATCAGGCAGTTTAATTGGAAACCCCAAGGATCATTAGCTAATGTTAAAGATAATGGCAGGATTGAGGTCTGGCAAAAAGAAAATAAAGCCAATTAGGGACTGACATGATGGAGAGACGTAACATGAAAGTGGCACAATGCACATACTAATACCTCGCTCTTCATGTTGTAAGATGGAATTATAATTCTATAAGGATTGGGTGATGCAAATGTTTGCTTACGTAAGTATATCATGATATGAGAAGTGGTTCGTATCTCTGTATCAGAAAATGCTCTTAATCTAACCTATTTATACCGATATTTAAACTGCTCTAATAACTTAATAGAGCAAGAATCTATTAATCTATCACACGTTTAATAATGTATTACGTGTATGAGGTATGAACTACATTCGCTTGGTGCCGCAAAAAATAAGTATCATTCAAAGTTAACAAATCATAAAAAATCCAATAAGCATGCATTATATATTTTACTCAGATTATTAACATACTTTAAACATTATATATAAAATTATACCAGTGAAAATAAAGACATACCTAAAATCTTAGTATTCTCTCTATACATCCCAGCTAGTTGGTGTTAATGATGGTTATGTTGATCCTACAGGATTCTATGGGTGTTGCGCAGCTGCTTGTCACAAGGGTGCACCAAATGGTTCAACATATGACTGACTCACCTTGTGCACCACCTTGGCTAGCCCCTTTGATTAAATTGCTAGCCTCCCATTCTAGAATCTTCTCTTATTTGTCCTTTTCTTAGAACATTCTAGAATAGTGTAGATATTTGTGGATAAGAGTGGAATAATCTAGAAGTAGATCCTAGCCATACACTTGTATAGATCTTAGATAAAGTTCTAGAACATTCTTGGCTCCCAACTAGTATAAATAGGGATGCCATTCTCATTTGTAATCATCCAATAATCCAACAATCCAAGTTTGAGAGAGCAATACAAGCATACAACTTCCATTCAACATTCATCTTTCTTCTTGAGTGTTCTTAAGTTGTTCTTGAGTTTCTTGTGAGTTTGATCTTGAGTAGTCACTTGAAGTTGTGTTAAACTTCATTGGGAAGGCTTACTTATCTAGTAACAGAATTCTAGACAAGTACGGAAGAAAGTCGAGGCGAAGGACTGACCCCGTGACATGCTGCTGTTGTGGGTATCAATGATGTTGCCGTGATTTATATGGGTCTCGTTGAATTTGTTGGTGTTATCGTGGGTGTTGGTGATTCTGTTGGGGATGGTGATGGTGTTGTTGCTGCTACTGGTGGTTAGTGATGGCCTTACCGTTCTGTCTAGCCTATGGAAAAATATTAAGTTCTTTGGTCACAATAGGACCCAACCTAGTGTATATCTCCCGACATATCTGACGTTGTTGATATGAAGTTTCAATTCTCAGGACATCTATTTCTTCCCTCGAATAACTTTTCTTACTTGCATCTGATTTCTTTTGAAAAAAGGCATTTCTAGATTCAACAAACATGCTCAACACATCTTTCTTCAAGCTTGTTTCTTCATATTTTCTTCTCATGGAACATTTCTCCTGTCTCACCACTTTTAGTTGCCTTATGAACATTTCTGCATATTTGAGCCCTTTTTTTTGTATATTCGAGAAGCACCAAGATCAACAACTAAAGTGATTAATTGTCAATAATTAACTCAACCCCTTGCATAATTAAGAAAATTAATGATTCAAAACATTTTAAAGAATGATATCTTACCTTTCAAAGAAAGAATTCTCGAATTAAGATTCATCAAAGCCAAGTCCGCTGTGATATGCCTTCTTAGTAGCTGATTAGGCATGCTCATTTCAATAATAACAACACTATTCTGCGGTGACATCTCCCTTACACATATATACTTATCCAATTCCATAACGACGGTAACTACAAACAAAAAAATGGAACAAACAACATACATTTCACTTTCCACAACCCTATGTAATCACAGTAAGACAAAATTTCAACAAAATAAAAAAAGTGATCCACCATTGAGTAATGAGATCATGATCAATCGTACAGATCTGAACAAATCCAAATATACAACCAAGGTTTAAATCTCCACGGAAAATCGCTAAAAAGTGAAGCAAATATATCATAACAAAGATCTAGGGTTCACTACTTGCGACCTAAAGTCCCACATAATAAATTGCAGACCTAACACAAAACGCAATTTAGTTTATTTAGAATCAAAATTATGGGTTTCAGTTCAATTGTGTTTATGGTTGATTTTGGTTGTCTTGTCCGGAACCTAATCACTACGTCCTAAAGCCAAAATTAAAAGACAAATGATGATACAAACATACAAATGGAAACTGATGGAACTCACCTGTTCTTTTATCTCACCAGCCATGGTCATGAAAGCTTGTTCGACATTGGTAAAAAAATTAGCACCCAAGGAAAATGGTGAGAACGGAATACTTATCTAATATACAAATACTCCACTGATTCACTCCATCGACTGAAGAACTCTGGAAATCTCTTCGTTAATACAGAAAATTAAGTCCCTATCAATCGCTTTAGATTGAAATACACAAAGTTTCCACTTTTACAAAAACTCGAAGAAGTTCATAATTATTTTTAGATTGCTTAAACTTTACATCCTAAAATCAAGATACAAATATAGTATAAAAAATAAATGAGTTCAATTACAACTCACATAAAAAGAAGTTCCCTTCATTGGGTTTGTATCAATCAAAAATGTTCCCTCCATTGATAGTGTTTTTAATCAGCTGAAATGAAACTTTTGTCTGTAAATACTGCATATTTGATTAAAACCCACAAAGATTATGGAAGTTAGTCATACACAAATTGGTTTTTTAACAATTGTAAAGAAGAAGTGAAAAATGCAAAGAAATTTTGAGATATAAATTAAAAATTGAAAACCCATTAATTGTGAGAGATCTTTTCGTTCCTACAACATATTGATTGATCGAACGTTACGACATTAGTTACTCGCAAAATATAATAATTGAGGGAGAAGATATTCTGATAGCAAATTTGGGGACAACAAAATTAAGCAGTTACAAAAGTATGAGAGAGTAAGCATGAGATTAATCAAAAAATTCAAAGAGACGGACACTCAGAGACCGGGGGAAGTTGCATTTTATACCTGGAAGCCGATTACGTTTTAATATTAGTTGAATAATTTTTCTGTATCCCAAATTGAGAAACCCTATGATTAACAAAATGAAAATCAAATTAGAACTTTGAGAAAAAAAACATCAAAATGAACCAAATAGAATTACCCAGACACAACTATTTAAGACTTTCAAAATATAAAATTTAGTGCAAGAAGAACCCTAATCTGAATCAACTCGAACCCTAATAAAAAGAGTGATTCATGCTTGGGAATATGAATAACCATTTTTTTCATCTCGAATTTATGAGATTTTTTCGTTGAAACGAGAAACGCCTAAAATGTTGATTCATATTGAATGCAAATAGAAACACTCGTGACTTTCAATGCGAAAAATAAGAGGTGCTCCTCTTAATGTCAATACGTATTGTGACATCCCACTAACACTCACCGTCCAACGGGGAAAATAGGTCACGCTCATTTGTTTGTATTTTGTGGTTGAATCTCGGCCGTCCTTTGTATTCCCCTAATGTAATTTTCCTCCTGGTGGTAAAATCGATCCTTGATTGATAATCCAAGTTTCAATCTAGGCCGTCTTTAATATCCCCAAAATGTGGATGACCGTCGATTGGCAAAAACACGATTGTATCTTTCAAATCCAATGTTCAATCTGGGTGGTCCTTTATGTATCCAAAGTGTAGATGACCGTCGATTTACAAAAAACACCATAGTGTCTTTCAAATTAAATATTAAGTCTGGGTCGTCCTTTATGTGTCCAAATTGTGGATGACAATTGGCAAAAACACCATTGTCCCTTATAATATAGATTGAAAAAGGTCAAACGTAAAATTATAGTCAAACTCTATTAGCCAAAATCAAATAAGTTATGGTTAATAAACCTAGCTTACGTGTGGGGGCTTGTAAAATTAATATGGGGCTTTAGGAAAAGACAAAATAGGGTCACTCAAAAGTAATTCCTAGAACTCCTAAGTCATTTATTTTTATAAATGGTTAAACTACCCCCATTTGATTAGCTCTAATATATGATTAATTTAGTCAAATAATTAGATTAGTTATATAGATTATGGTTAGAATTAAAGTTAAAGATTTTTTTTTATGAGTAGAGAACAAGAGAAGCTTTTGGAGGGAAAAAAGTGAAAAAGAAAATGAAGAACTCATAGCTCAAAATACTCAGGTTAACTACCAACAACTTATTAATGGTCGATTTTTTTTTGTTAACATCGGCGAATCATTGTGGGAAAGTAAACACACAGTGTAAGGGTCGTCATGGTCGTAAGGTTACTACCATGACGATTCTGTAAAGGTCGTCATGGTCATAACATCCAACACTGAAGATCCTTACCTGTAACTTTATCAGGCTATGAAAAATCGTCATGGTCGATAAAAATAGACCATGACGACGCTAACTATACCATCTTCAATTTTTCCTGGATGTTTTAGTGTGAAAGGATCGCATCAGTGATGTGATTTTAAATAGTCGTAAAAAGGGATTCGATACTCAGACTTGTGAAGATTGATTTCTAGACCTAATTTTTAATAAATAAAAATAAAACAAATTAAAGTAAAGTCGATTTAAAAGTGATGGGAGGAACCAGGACTAAGGATTCCACTTTTAACCAATAACTCAAGTGATAAAATCGTGCAATTCTTATATTTAGTTAAATCAAATCATTGCGAAAGTTAGGTTTTTGAGAAAATAGTTGTAAATCGTAAGCATGAGACATCAAGAGTTTAAAACCAAGCATGACCCATCAAAAGAAAACACAAAGTTGAGAAAAACCATTTTTTCCATTTAATTTAAGGCAAATAATAATAAAAGAATTGTAAAATAAATAAATAAAATAGAAGTTACCACTTAAATATTGGAGAAAAAGCTTCATCCGTCGTCCCGGTGATGGTGATTAGCTCATTGTATTGGAAACACACTCAAAATAGTTTTTCATTGCTCAAAAAGTGCTTACAATGATTATAGAATCGCATACAGAAATTTTGATACGCTTATAAGCGTTACTATGGGTAGTTATGTGCGTTACAAATGATATTAAAAGAGTATGGGAAAGAAGTACATAATGGTGGTGCGACAGAAGAAGTACAGTTTCTCCAAACTCTCAACGACAGTTCTGATGTGCAGTTTGTTCTTCGAGTTCGTCTTCAACATCAGAATTTTGTTTTGCTTCTGCGTTCTTTTTCCCGAGCTTTGATCTCTCTCTAAGCTTCACCAATCATTCCCCCCGACCGTTTCTAAGCTCTTCTATTTATACTACCATAACCCTAAATCTCTTCAAACTTCCCTTTAATTCTCGGCAGTTCTTTCCCGATGAAAATCCTTCAAAAAAGAAATTTTCTGATTTTGTTCCTTCTTTCTTAATTTTATTATGAGAACAATTTGATATCCTTCTCTTTTTAATTTTTTCCAAACTAGTTTAGTTTCCTAACTCGAGATGATTTCCCAAAACAAAGAGTTTCCTAATCCCGGATAAGCTTCATGTTCCTGTTTTTGTACGCTGTTAGAGAAGAAAATTTTTTCTTCCCGCCCAAACTTGAATTCAAAATGTTTGGTGTGGTTTCCCTGAACCAAAGAGTGGGTGCCTTTATCAATTATGGGTGCCTTTATCACTTTTGAACCAAATTTTTCCCGAGTGTTTATTTCTCCAAAAATATCTACAAAGACATAAAAAGCCATAATAAGAACAAAATCGAACACTATCAAAGTAGATAATCGAGCGTAATTTAGACACAAAACTGTGTCTATCAAATACCCCCAAACTTACTATTTGCTAGTCCTCGAGCAAATCTAATCTAGAAAATAAAATCTTAACTCACTTTCGCAGGAATCGCGACTACATTTAGCATATGTAATAAGCCGTTAAACCCTTAGGTGTCCCTAGTAGACGAGTTTTGTCTCGTGAGGGTTTACAAGAGGTATACCCACAAAACCTTTACTTCCATATTTTAGCGACTCGTGAACGATTAAGGATAGACACTAAACAAGCTATTTAGTTGGCTTACTCAATTCTTCGGCTATGGGAACCATTACCCTATTTGAGTCCAATTGATGTACACGAGTGTTTACTCAAGCATACTAAAATTCATATATAAGACAACAGAGCTCTACTCATATAATCATTCAACCACAAGTCTCAAAATCCACCACAGTTCAATCATATGAAAAGATTTAGAAGATGGACATGGAAACTATGAAGGTTGCAAGTGTTGACTAAGGTGAACGGTGTTTCCCATATTTGTCTGAAGGTCAGTGCCAGGATGAATCCTAATAGATTGAGATACATGGTCTTAACTAATATTGATTCCACTGGTATATACAAGGGTCCCAGCGATGATTTATTGAAAATAAAACAACTATAAATATATTGACAACATGATTGGATCAAATTGTATCCAAGCGCATGGTTCTTATCAGCATCTTAAATGATAGTTCCCATGGATCCTGCGTTCCACACTTGCTTAGGCGACGGAGACAGGGAGAACACACACATATTGCTATCAAAGTGTCAATATTCGATTTTTTTTTTTAATATAGTCTAAATAATCTCAAACACTCTACTCCATCCTGGCGGTGATAACAATTCGATACTGGTGCCCCACCAAATCACTTGGAGAAACACACAAATTGCAAAAATAAAAACAGAAGGTAATATGGTCGAGATAGACTCTGAGATGTGGTGACAACTATCATGTTTTTTCTAACACCTGAACTCTGTCCTTTTATGGATAGACCATTTAACTGGGAACACCAATTCCTATAGAAAAAGAGCTAAGTTTCTATCTACCTAGAATGGTTAGTGTCACCCTGAAGTGTTCACAAGCTTCTAAATTCTAGAGCTTTATTATTTAACTAAAAAGTTTCTCCCTTACCCCCAAACTTAAATCAAACAGTGTCCTCAATGTTTCTAAAGATGAATGATTAAAAGCATGAACAAGGAGAAAATATTACCAATCGAAGGAAAAGAGTTAAGGAAAGATATTATTGTGTTTCATGAGCATGGGTTACCTCACAAGAAGTGCTAAGTTTAAAGTCTTCAGCCAGACTAAGAAAGAATTAGTCACCTCATAAAATCATACATCAATAATCGGAACAACTGTGGGTCGTCTGAATCAAATAGTGATATCACAAATAAGAGGAAACAACAACAGGCCAAGAAAATGAAAAAATCGAGCACACCCTTATCTAGTTTTCTGTTTACAACAATTATTTCTAGTTGCGGTTCAGGTTCAGGCTCTATAAAAGGGTCTAGATAAAATATTTTCATGGGCTGAATTTCCTCGTAGGAAGGTTCAAAAGAATCAGATTGTAGAGTCTGGAATAACTCAACTAAGAACTTAGAAGCACATAATAATAACCTGAATAATTGTGGATCCTTAAAGTCAATCAGATTTGACTCATTTGACTCACACAGTTGACTACTATGGAGGTGGTCATTCTTAAACAAATGCGTCAATTCTAATTCCCTAAAGTAATTAGGCTTAGTCTCAAAACTTAATAACTGACACATTTGGAATTCTAACGTTCCCACATATGGAAGAAAATATTTTGGTGGAAAAACAAAGTCAATCTTGGTATTATCGCCTAGGTAAACCACATCGACGAGAGGATGGGCTTCTGACAACTGAACTTCTTTCTCGACATCAACAGGCTTAGGGGATCTAGTTCCAAGATGATCTTGTAAAACGATAGAGGTGCATATGTCAAGTCCCAAGTTAGGGACCTTTCTAAGAGTTAAAGGTAAAGCACAGGGATAATGCTAGTCACCCCCAAACTTAGAGTTTTTAGAATCTCTAGATAGACCAATCACAATTTCCCTAATTTCTAGATTGTCAAATTCCCAAAAATGGTCAATTGCTTATTCTAGGTTATAATCCGGTGGTGCATCCTCACTCATATTTAAAATCTCTACGAGTCTATCATCTTCGTTAGAGACTATTGTTTTCGAATCGTTAGACTCAAAATCACTAGTGTTAGGACAAATTCGTTCCTCTAAAACATCATCATAGTCATAAGAACAAGGAAATATTACTCCGTCCAAAGCAATGTTATCTCTAGTCAAATCCTCTTCCTTTTGAATAGGTGAATAATCATCAATATTATTAGGATTTAAACTAGAGACAACATTATTATCATTATGCTCAATTGGTGTAACAGTTTCCTTGTCATTATAACTACGGATTCCTCGACACTATAGTCATCATCATAATAATATGAAGAAGTTTGAACTTTATCTAAATACGTAGTGTCTTCTGTTCTAACCTCGTCCTCTGAATTAGGTAAATATTCATCATTATTATTAAGGGTAAAAGTGAAAATACTGTATTTGCAATTAAGATAATTTTGAGCAATATTATTCTTTGCAGAAATTTTATTCAGACTTAATATAAACCTATTATTATCCTCAATCATCTGCCTTGTATTCTTAGTTATCTGCTTAAGGGATTCTTCTAGAGAAGATAACTTCTTGAGTGATTATTTTAGAGGTGTAATAGGTTCATGATGAGAACTAGGTTCACTTTCTCTAGGGCATCCCTCCAAGACAAATAACTCGAATTTTTCACATTTTCATGTTCGTAAGATGGGTGTATATATGAATAGTAATTGGGATCACCTTGCTATGGGTAGTAACCTCTAAAAGTTTGGTGGTGGTCCCGACTACTATCCATACTATGATGATAGTATGGATAATGTCTAGTTTGAAATTCAGTCGGATATTCATTGTATTGGTCCTCATAATACCAGTTCGACATTTTCTAACAAAAACTTCCTAATATATACAAAAATAAACTCTAAAAATAAATTCTACCGGAAGGGGTTCTAAACATACACAAGCAAGGCCGACTCAACCAAATCAAACCTATTGAATCTAGCAAACAAAAAGCATGATGGTTCCACTTAGATTGTTTCTAGACCAGCTTATATTCCTTCGAAAGGCAACTAGTTACAGTTCTAGCAAACCTCTTAGAACGATCCGGATTAGATTAAGTCGAAAAGAAGCAGGATAAGCTCTATGGAGCTTTGATAACCCTGCCTCTTTGGCAACTTTTCCCTGGGTTACAAGGCGGCTTTAAACTTAAAATAATCTTCTTGAACTTTGAGTTAGGCTAATAAAGTAACCAATATAGTCATTTTGAATGATTTTCCAATAAGCTTGTTACCCTATAGGTCTCTTTCTAGTCAAATTTTAGGCTTAGGTTCGCGTTGGGTAATGTGTTCCTAAAGCGGGCAGAAAGGATACGGTGATGAAATCCGAACCCTTATCTTATATGGCCAGTTTTTGCCCTTTACTAGAAAATAAATTCCCTTTTTAGTTCCTCAACATATATGCATACGAAGGAGTACAGTAAACCCACTTGCAGGGGATTCATGGGTTGATCGAGTCTTACCTCCCGTACCAGACGGGGGATGAATCGGTTGTAGTCGACTCGGGCCACCGACTCCTGTGTCAGTGTGCAAACACGATGGCCGAGACAATATCGTAATTGTCGTCCTTTCCTGTAGCAGTTTATATTTAAATTACCCTTCCGTAGGGTTTAAAAATAATAAAATGTCCAAAGTCCAAAATAAAGTCAAAAAAGTGTTCAAATAAAAGAAAATTACAGAAATAATAAAAATTCCTAATATAATTTCCTAAACAAATAAAATCTAAAGAAAATAAATCTAAAAATAAAATCTAATATTGAAAGTCTTTGTCTTCTTCTCCGTTCTTTTAAGCTTTAACTTTTAACTCCAAGTCCTTAACTTTAACTTCAAGTCTTTAATCACCAAAATCTTTGGCTTTATTTTCTTTCAATCCAAGATCCAAACCTGTAGCAAAAAGAGAAATACCCAAAGAAACGTAAAATAGAACAAAGTAAAAATAAATATCTAACTAAACTAATTAACCTAAAAAAAATATATATATATAAGAAAGCAATTCTAAAAACAAGTCTGCGTCGGCAGCGCCAAAAATTGATATAATTTTAAATAGTGGTAAAAAGTGATTTCATACTCAGACTTGTGAATATTGATTTCTAGACCTAATTTTTAATAAATAAAAATAAAACAGATTAAAGTAAAGTCGATTTAAAAGTGATGGGAGGAACCAGGACTAAGGATTCCACTTTTAACCAATAACTCAAGTGATAAAATCGTGCAATTCTTATATTCAGTTAAATCAAATCATTGCCAAAGTTAGGTTTTTGAAAAAATGGTTGTAAATCGTAAGCATGAGACATCAAGAGTTTAAAACCAAGCATGAACCATCAAAAGAAAACACAACTACTTGAGAAAAACCATTTTTTCCAGTTAATTTAAGGCAAATAATAATAAAAGAATTGTAAAATAAATAAATAAAACAGTTACCACTTAAATATTGGAGAAAAATCTTTCTCCGTCGTCCCGGTGATGGTGATTAGCTCATTGTATTGGAAAAACACTCAAAATAATCTTTCATTGCTCAAAAAGTGCTTACAATGATTATAGAATCACAAACAGAAATTTTGATACGCTTATAAGCGTTACTATGGGTAGTTATGTGCGTTACAAATGATATTAAAAGAGTATGGGATAGAAGTACAGAATGGTGGTGCGGCAGAAGAAGTACAGTTTCTCCAAACTCTCAACGACAGTTCTGATGTGCAATTTGTTCTTCGAGTTCGTCTTCAGCAGCAGAATTTTGTTTTGCTTCTGTGTTCTTTTTCCCGAGCTCTGATCTCTCTCTAAGCTTCACCAATCATTCCCCCCGACCGTCTCTAAGCTCTTTTATTTATACTACCATAACCCTAAATCTCTTCAAAACTTCCCTTTAATTCTCGGCAGTTCTTTCCCGATGAAAATCCTTTGAAAAAGAAATTTTCTGATTTTGTTCCTTCTTTCTTGATTCTATTATGTGAACCATTTGATATCCTTCTCTTTTTAATTCTTTCCAAACTAGTTTAGTTTCCTAACTCGAGATGATTTCCCAAAACAAAGAGTTTCCTAATCCCGGATAAGCTTCATGTTCCTATTTCTGTACGCTATTAGAGAAGAAAATTTTTTCTTCCCTCCCAAACTTGAATTCAAAATGTTGGGTGTGGTTTCCCTGAACCAAAGAGTGGGTGCCTTTATCAATTATGTGTGCCTTTATCACTTTTGAACCAAATTTTTTCCAAGTGTTTATTTCTCCAAAAATATCTACAAAGACATAAAAAACCATAATAAGAACAAAATCGAACACTATCAAAGTAGATAATCGAGCGTAATTAGACACAAAACTGTGTCTATCAATAAGTTCACACCCTAAACCATGACGACTCCAATCTGCCATTATTTGGGTGAATTGGAGTCGTCATGGTCGACACCAATAAACAATGACGACCAAATTAAAGTATGAGTTCGTAATGGTTTATCGAAAGGTCGACACAAATTATATAAATAGGGTCGTCATGGTTTTAGGAAAAAACAGATGCAATCCTAAATACACTTCGTCTTCAGAAAAATAACCTGTAAGGGTCGTCATGGTCGAAAATCAACAACCATGACGATTTTTCATAATTTAACATGCATATAAAAAATCCTTATGGCCTTTGATTTGGGACCATGACGATAACAATGAATTGATTTTTTTTTTTAAAGGAGGAATATCGGTTGTTAAGGAGAAGAGAAAAGGAGAGAGTGAATGATTTTAAAATAAAAATAGGGCTTATAGGTTTAAGATTTTAGATTTAGTTATTAGGAGAGGGTAAAATAGTGTTTCCAGCACCATTTTACCCTCTATAATTTATGATGTGTGAATAAATTTGGCAAAATTCCAATTAATTCCACACGCCTCCGATTAAACCGGGTTAATGAAAGCTTTGGCTAGAAGCCTTACATAGGGGCTCCAATATCAATAGAGGGGCTCCTCTATAAGGCGAGGTGACCCAATTTTCCGTTAAGGGATGTCCTAGGGGTAAAGTTAAATGTCCATTTTACCTTTACCCAATAAAAAAAGACAAATTTGTCCTTCAATTAAAATCTTTCCATCTCCTCCATATCTTCTCCTTCTCCATTTTAATCAAATTTCTCCATCGAATCAAAATTTTATCGCCGATTAAACTCCCAATTTCGTGATGAAGAATACTAATAAATGTGTAGAAAGTAGTAGTGATGACAATCCGGATAAAACTAAATTACACTAACTAATTTGATGAAATCACGATTTGAAAGATTGATTTTTTGTTGTTCAGAGAAACTTACGGTTGGGTTTTCATGTCGAACCCAACCGTAACACCAAGAACACCGAAGAACACCATTTTTGCCCAGATTTACGGTTAGGTTTTCAACCAAACCCAACCGTAACTAATTTGTTCTTCATATTACGGTTGCGTTATTAAACAAACCCAACCGTAACTTCAAATGTAGGAGATGAAGATTCAATTAAAATTTACGGTTAGGTTTTCAATCAAACCCAACCGTAACTAATCTTCAAACCCCAATTGTAAAATTAGATAAATATATTTTGAGATTTTTTTCATTTCTATCTTGTACAGAATTGAAAGACGGAGCTAACCCAAAAAAAATGAGGTCAATCGGACATCGTATGAAGGAGTTATGATCAAAACGGTGACATTTTTATTTGTATCCAGGAAGAATTACGGTTGAGTTGGGCCAATAAACCCAACCGTAACTCTGAGCAAAACCCAACCGTAACTATATCATGAAACATGCAACTAACATAATTAGTTACGGTTGGGTTTTTAGCCAAACCCCAACCGTAAATTCTACTGATAACTCAAAATTTGGAATCTCTAATT
>JAJJMC010007948.1:732546-832897 GCA_023531435.1 Papaver californicum | reverse complement strand
GATAAAACTAAATTACACTAACTAATTTGATGAAATCACGATTTGAAAGATTGATTTCTTATTGTTCAGAGAAACTTACGGTTGGGTTTCATGTCGAACCTAACCGTAACACCAAGAACACCGAAGAACACCATTTTTGCCCAGATTTACGGTTAGGTTTTCAACCAAACCCAACCGTAACTAATTTGTTCTTCATATTACGGTTGGGTTATTAAACAAACCCAACCGTAACTTCAAATGTAGGAAATGAAGATTCAATTAAGATTTACGGTTAGGTTTTCAACCAAACCCAAGCGTAACTAATCTTTAAACCTCAATCGTAAAATTAGATAAATAGATTTTAAGATTTTTCATTTCTATCTTGTATATAATTGAAAGACGAAGCTAACCCAAAAAAAATGAGGTCAATCGGACATCGTATGAAGGAGTATGATCAAAACGATGAAATGTATCCAGGAATATTTACGGTTGGGTTCGGCAATAAACCCAACCGTAAAAATTTGAGATTTTTGGGCTTCATTGAGCCCAAATTTACGGTTGGGTTTATTGGCGAACCCAACCATAAATATTCCTGGATACATTTCAGATTTCACCGTTTTGATCATAACTCCTTCATACGATGTCCGATTGACCTCATTTTTTTTGGGTTAGCTTTGTCTTTGAATTCTCTACAATATAGAAATGAAAAAATCTTAAATATATTTATCTAATTATATGATTGGGGTTTAAAGATTTGTTACGGTTGGGTTTGGTTGAAAACCTAACCGTAAGTCTGGGGAAGGTTTATTCTTCATATTACGGTTGGGTTACGGTTGGGTTTTTAGGCAGAACCCAACCGTAAATACATATTGAAATTAAAAAAAACTAACAGAATAAGTTACGGTTGGGTTTTAACCCAAAACCCAACCGTAAATCCTACTGGATACCACAAAATTGGATTCTCTATTTGTGAGATTTTCAGTTTTTCTTTGTTTGAATGACCAAATTTACCTTCAATCTAGTTAAAATGATTGAATAAGTTCACTTTTTTGATTTTGAAACCCAAATTTGTCCTTAAAACTCAATGCTCCAAGGGATGGCTTACGGTTGGGTTTTAAGGCAAAACCCAACCGTAACTATGGGAAAAAATGGTGTTCTTCATTTTGCTTCGACTTACGGTTGGTTTTTAAGGTAAAACCCAACCGTAATTGGTTAATTCTTCATATTACGGTTGGGTTATTAAACAAACCCAACCATAACAAATCTTTAAACCCCAATCGTATAATTAGGTAAATAGATTTTAATATTTTTTATTTCTATCTTGTAGATAATTGAAATACGAAGCTAACCCAAAAAAAATGAGGTCAATCGGACATCGTATGAAGGAGTTATGATCAAAACGATGAAATGTATCCAAGAATATTTACGGTTGGGTTCGGCAATAAACCCAACCGTAAATGTGAGATTTTTGGGCTTCATTGAGCCCAAATTTACGGTTGGGTTTATTAGCGAACCCAACCGTAAATATTCATGGATACATTTCATCGTTTTGATCATAACTTCTTCATACGATGTCCGATTGACCTCATTTTTTTTGGGTTAGCTTCGTCTTTCAATTCTCTACAAGATAGAAATGAAAAAAATCTTAAATACGATTGGGGTTTAAAGATTTGTTACGGTTGGGTTTGGTTGAAAACCTAACCGTAAATTTGGGCAAAAATGATGTTCATCATTGTTCTTCAAGTTACGGTTGAGTTTGGTTGAAAACCAAACTGTAAATCTGAGAAAAAATGGTGTTCTTCGGTGTTCTTAGGGTTACGGTTGGGTTCGACATGAAACCCAACCGTGAGTTTCTCTGAACAACAAAAAATCAATCTTTCAAATCGTGATTTCATCAAATTTGAGGCATAAAAAGATCAAGAGTATAAGTTAGAGGTGTACTCAATGCTACTATGGTTTATTGAATCAAAATCTAGGGTTTAAAAAAAAAACGACAAAATTTTCTTAAATTTCATTTAGTTTTTCTTCCCACCAAACACAAATTCAAAAAAAAATAAAATCAAATCATTTGATTAAGTTAAAGATTATGTTTAAAATCATGATTAGCTTAATTTTTTAATTAGTTAGTTTAATTAAGATTAACTAATCAGGGGCGGTTTAAGCATTGTAAAAATATTATGGATAAGGGATTTTTGAGTTTTACTTCATGATGTCCCTATTTTGTCTTATTATTGGAGCCCCTCTATTAATATTGGAGCCCCTATATCACGCTTCTTTGGCTATATATAAGAGAAGTCATCTTTTATCCCATTGGAGTTGCTAATACTAGTTCGATACTGGTCCTTAGTATACCGTTATGTATTTTTTTTTCTTTCTTTCTTTTTTTCTTTTTTGTCTGAGATGAGTAGTCTTATCCTTCAGAGTTTCATCCATCTGCATAGCTGAAGCTCCGAAACCAACTTCAGTTCACATCTCTTCTTCTTCTTCCATGTGCTTTCTGGGCGCAATGAACACTCAATCAGAAACCTAGATTTGAATTTTATAAGTAAAATTAGAAAGAATTAAAAAGAAGTAAATTGATAATGGCTTTGTGCACAGCTAAACTGACTGAAATGCCGTTCCACAATTCAATCCCTCTACGTTCTCATTGTTTCACTTACAGTTTCTTCTTGTCTTCTTATAAACCCTCATTCCCACTCCTTAAACCCTTCTCTTCTATTTCCTCCTTGTTACGAACTACTGAACATAACAATCGTTCCAGTCGCCCAAGACATAACCCTAACAACCACCGTAAAAAATCTAGTGCTTCTTTATGGCGGACCACAAATTCTCCAGCAGAAAAGAGAACAATGGATTCGGATTTGAGAGACGTAGTGGAAAATCAGTCTGAGAATCGAAACTTTAATGGTGATCGTGGGAGAGGTGCAATCGAAAGGATTGTCCATCGGTTAAGGAATTTAGGTTTAGGGTCTGATGATGAAGATGATGAAGAAGAAGAGGACCCTGATGATGCAAATGCATATAACGGTGAAGAGAAATTGGGGGATTTATTGCAGAGAAAATGGAGTAGGCCAGATTCTTTCATTGATGATGATGAAGATGACGAGGATGACAGGATGCTTTTGCCATGGGAAAGAGGTGAGGATGAAAGACAAGTAGAGGAAGAGGGAGTTTTGAAAAAGAAGAGAGTAAAAGCACCCACATATGCTGAATTGACAATCGAAGATGCAGAACTCAGAAGGTTGAGGACTCTCGGAATGACGCTTAGAGAGAGAATTAACATACCAAAAGCTGGAATTACCCAGTTGATTGTCGAAAAGATTCATGACCAATGGAGAAAGTCAGAATTGGTCAGACTCAAGTTCCATGAATCCCTTGCACACGATATGAGGACAGCACATGCAATTGTGGAGGTTGGTGTATTTTCCTAGTAGCTTGTTTAAATTGTTATTCCTTTGGAAATCCTGTTTAATTCATGTTGATCACTACTGATAGTTAATAATTCAGCAATTACTGATAGATGAAGCTGTGCATTGTGTAAAGCATAAAAGATTATTTTGTTTGTTTGTTTGTTTTGAAATGATCTGCAGGTGTAGGAGACACGAAGCTAACAAAGATTTAATTACATTTTATGGTATAATATATACACCTATCAATTCTCCTAAAGTAATCTTTGACTAGGCTAAGTATCCACAAGGAAGCCGGTCACTCTATAGTCTCTCTAAAAACATATGCAGCCTTGAATGGAAGGTACCAACCTTGCATTGTAGAAATCCTTCCCTGGATCATAATAGTATCCACAGGGGAACTGAGTTACCTGATTTTAGATAGGAATACACCACCTGAGGATCTGTATCTACGGTGATCCTTCTTTGATTAAAGGTACATATCTAGTTTTTTTCCTAACTCGACAGACTGTAACTCATGGATCGTATTGTCAATGGTTGTCTTCCACCAGAAGCAACTGCAATGACAGTCCCTTGATGATCTCTTATTACAGCCTCATAGGCTCCTCCTTTTGCAGTCCAAGATTGACCCTTCAAAATCTCTCTTGGGAATGGTTCTCAATTGCAGAAGTCACTCTACCAAAGTAGTAATGACATTTAACATGCCATTGGCAAAAGACGAAATATATATGTGGTTGTGGTTACTTTTGTGAAGTGATCTTTCTTACATTCGGTGAGAGTTGTCAATAGACTTTACGAGTTGATTATCTTCCACATAGTCCTTTGGACAAAGGATTAAGGATGGATCCTAATTGTAGCTCAGAATATGTGAACAGCATCTAAAAACACCATGGATACAATGTGTTGATCATTACGGTTGTGGCTTGCTCTCTACTGTAGTTCTACATTCATTTCCTGTAAAGTAGGTTATCACATTTAAGTACGCCATTCAAATGAATCTTGTGGTTCTGCCCATGCGTGGGACTAGTTGATTGTATTAAACTAAGTCATCAATGTAGACTGCAGGTTTTGGTAATGTCTTCATGTGGGTTATTAATTTTTGTTGAGACATGGCTGTGAGTCAATAGCGTTAATGATATTTGTTTTGTTTCTCGTTTGTGACTTGAGCAGATGGTTTACGATTGAACCACACCCTTCAACGTATCAACTCTGGTTTCTTTCTTGCCCTGCAACCTCTGTAACATCTTCTGCTACTGACCTTCAGTTTGATTCCTGTCCTAGTCTCCTCTTAGTTATTTTCTTCCAGTTGTTCATTACCATTTTTGGGAGCCATCATATTTCCTATGAGGGAGATATTTTAACTATTATTTCTTAGAGAATTAATCCTTTCCTTTAGTAAGTTATATCAAGTGAGCTTTTATTTTTAATCCCCCCATCCCGATGCTGGCGAGTTTCAAACTCAGGTCGCTGGTATCATCACCCAACAACTTTACCACTGTACTACAGTGACACCTGCATCAACTGAGCTTTCACTACTCTGTCCTGCAGTGTTTATCAAATTTTCCATCTATCTTCTTACCTTTCAATCGTTCTTCTTATCATGGCAAGGTTAATCATATTCTGCAGGAGGAACTGGTTACAGCTCTCCTCATGTTTGCCATAATCGACGTTTTCAAATGTAGTTACAAATTTACTCATCAGGAATATAGGGGAAATTATTCTCGTACTCATTGCTCCACCTTAACATTTATCACCTTTTACTGTGAGTTTTCTAAAGTAGAATAAGAACTGATAAATACCATTGCCTGTTTCAGAATTCCATTGGTACAAACTACAACTATAAACTTGCTGAGCAAGCTCGCAATACTTTAGAATATGGGAGGGCTCTACTTCTTGGTGGTGTAATGGCCTTGTTTCTTTGCCTATTTGCCATTTTCTTCAATACTTGCAGGGAAAAATTTATAAGCATTGTTTGTTCCATCAGAAAACATTTTAGGGATTAGCCAAAATAAACATCAAAGTTAAAGCTTTATATTCTAACTGTTCAACAACAACAAAAAAAAAGCTTTATATTATGTGTTTTGTTAAATCAATCAATGTCCCGCTTCATAAGAAATGTGCCCACTGTTTCCGTCGTTATATGCTTTGTACTTGATATGTTGCTTTATATGTATTTAAGATACATGTTTCAGAGATAATTCAATTGTTTCTTTTTTGACATTTCCTATTATCCGGATCAGGATCGAACAAGAGGCTTAGTCATATGGAGGTCCGGTAGTGTTATGGTGGTGTATCGAGGGAGTACCTATCAAAGGCCTTCTAGTTCTAAATCCGTTCATAAAGAAACTGATGATTTTTTTGTGCCTGATGTTTCATCTGCTGGCCATCCAATCGTGAAGAACGACGGTGATGCTGTTTCAGTCTCAGAAAGGAGGGAGTCTTCTGCTGTGGATCCCGATTCTGTTGAAAACATGACGGCAGAGGAGGTAGAGTACAAAGACCTACTTTCTGGCTTAGGTCCACGCTTTCATGATTGGTGGGGTACTGGGTTGTTACCCGTGGATGCTGATTTGCTTCCTCCAACTATTCCTGGTTATAAAACACCTTTTAGACTTCTTCCTACTGGAATGCGATCACGACTGACAAATGCAGAGATGACCAACTTACGGAAACTAGCCAAGTCACTTCCATGTCACTTTGCTCTTGGTATTGTTTACCTCTATTGTCCAATGTCTTCATGATAGTAATCTCAAGTTTTTCCTTGTTTGTTCATTTGATTTTGAATTTTTTTCCACTTCATGCTTACAGGGAGAAATAGAAATCATCAAGGGTTGGCATCTGCTATTGTGAAGCTTTGGGACAAAAGCTTAGTTGCCAAAATTGCTGTTAAACGAGGAATTCAAAACACGAACAATAAGTTAATGGCCGAGGAGATAAAGGTGGACACCTATTTCTTCATATCACAGCATTCTCTGTTAACAAGATCACATGATTTTGATTACTGTTTAGGTTAACCTATATTAATCATGTTTCTTGGCCAAGAGTCAAACTTGTTTTGGCACCTTTGTTAGTGTCTGCTTATCAAATGAAGGAAAGAATTAGGAAGTTTGAAAATGTTACTCTAATATGCAGGGAATTAGTACTCATATCTGCACTTAAAATTACCTTAGAATAGCTAGGCATACTGTGGCTGTCACAAATTGTTGAATTGGGTTGCATGGTGGCACCAAGATAAATGTCTAACATCCTTGGATACTCCCTTAGCTGTAAATGAGGTCATTTGATGTTAATGCGATTAGCACTGTATGTCCCACTAGATTTTTTGTTTTTGAACTGGACCTGTAGTCTTGAGAAAAATTCTAGTGTCATCACATGAAATTTGGAAGGATTCGTTGGAGTTCCTGTAAAAAAAATTATTCGACCAAATGTGAACAATACAGCTAGAGTGCTGGGTTGACTCTGCATTATTTGCATGGATTGGACGAATAGCAAGTGGGTATGTAACTTTTCTGGAAAGTGACTTTAGTTGGTTCCCACGGTAGTTCTTTGCTGGACGTAACTCTTTAGAGGGTTTGAATAGGTTATATAAGGGGGAGTTCGTTTTAATTATTTTTTTCAGAGCTTGGACCTAAGTGGTCCCTGGTTAAGTTAGGAAGAGCCTTCAGATTCTGTTCTTTTTCTGTTGTGAGATGATGCTACGAAAGATGAGAAACATGGGATTCTTTTGATAATCTGAATCTTGTAAGAGCATGGAAACAAGTTTATTCTCCATCTAATGGTGCATTAAGTAACCTGTTAAGCATTTTATAGAGTTGTTTCTTGTCATAGCTGCATTTTATCTGTCTTTGCTTGATGTTTCACAAATCAGTTTGTTACTGACCCACATTTATGCGGGTTTAATAAGTCTTGATCAGTTACCATTGTAAACAGTATGTAACATGGGCTATCATTCTTTATGTTTAGTGAACATGAAAAAGAAGCAGTAAAGTTGTAAACAGTTTCTTAATTATTTTGTTTACATTTAAAAATTATGTGCTAATATGTTCAATATTTTCATTCAATTATCCTATAGAAACTAACAGGAGGTACCCTTCTGCTCCGTAACAAATATTACATTGTCATATACCGAGGAAAGGATTTTCTTCCCACAAGTGTGGAGGCTGCTTTGATAGAAAGACATGAATTGACTAAAGAAATTCAAGACAATGAAGAGAAAGTGCGGGCTGTTGCGTTGGAGCCCCCCACTCACATGGAAACCACTACAGGGACAGCACTTGCTGGTACTCTGGCTGAATTTCATGAGGCTCAAGCAAGATGGGGACGAGAAATCTCAGCTGAAGAACATACGAAGATGAAAGAAGAAGCTGTGAAAGCTAAGAATGCCAGGGTAGTCAAAAAGATTGAGCATAAACTGGATGTGGTAAGTTATCTGTTTACCTGTTTTATTCTCCTTTGCGAAGTAACATGTGAGAGAACAAAATATTTCCTATTATTCTTGATACCTTCATATCTTTTTTTAACTTGAGTTTTGGAAACCAGTATACATAGGTAATTGTTCTGGGTTGACTGTTGACATAGTTTGAATTCAGAGGTAAGAAATCCACTAAGTTATAGAGTTGATTGAATTTTTATGTACTCCTGCTGACATGTCTAAAGGTCCCGATTGTTTCAGTATTTAATATCTTTACTTGGCTCAAACTGATGTTTCCATGGTTCGTATATATTCTGGTCATAAAAAAAGGTCTTATGTGTGGGTAAAGGAGTTCTGAGATTTTGTTGCATGCATCCAAGTTGAGAAATGGGGGATTGGAACTTTTGATTGAAAACCTAGGAGTTGGAAAGTGGGCGTATCAGGTCAATGATGAAAATTGTGGTCGTAATCATTGTTTCTTTTATGAGTTTAAGAAGACACTCTCAAATTGATGCTACAGAGTCTACATTCAATTCTCACGCATTTTAGCACCTTGGCTTTTGGAATTTTTGGTGGGTAGATTTTCCTTTGGATTTTCTTTGAGCTGCTAACCTGTTTTATTCATCATCTATTTACTGCTTCATTTTCAGCTGAGTCTTAAGGTTCCTATGCTTTTAAAATATGTAAGATTGATTGTTTCTTCAGAATATATCTGTGTCATACTTTAGGTTCTCTGTGGTCTGAGTGTTTGGTTTTAGTGTTCTCTAGCATGTGAGCTTTTTACCAAACTTTTTGTGCGCACGTGCAACTATAATTTCGAGTTTGACTGGGTTGTCTATCCAATATGTTTATAGGCCCAAGCCAAAATGCTACGCGCAGAAAAACTACTATCAAAGATTGAGGCATCCATGATTCCTATTGGTCCTTCTGATGACCAGGAAACAATAACAGACGAAGAAAAGTTTATGTACCGCAGGGTTGGTCTGAGAATGAAAGCTTACTTACCACTTGGTGAGTGTTTTTTTGTGACTGCAATCCTATTTCCAGTTACAAAATGATATTCAAAACAAAAACTCCTTTATATGCAAGTGCTAATATTCTTATTTTGATCCGCGTGGCAGGTATTCGTGGTGTATTTGATGGTGTAATTGAGAATATGCACTTGCATTGGAAGCATAGAGAACTAGTCAAGCTAATATCTAAACAAAAGACACTGGCTTTTGTTGAAGACACGGCAAGGTTATTAGAACATGAAAGTGGTGGAATATTGGTAGCTATTGAAAGAGTCCCCAAGGGGTATGCTCTTATTTATTACCGGGGTAAAAATTATCAAAGACCTATTAGCTTGAGGCCGAGAAACCTTCTAACCAAAGCAAAAGCTTTAAAGCGTTCAGTTGCCATGCAGCGGCATGAGGTTCCTCCATATCTATATCTACCCGATTTCCCTTTTTATTTTTGCAGAAGACATTGCTATTGGAGTTCAATGCCTTAAATTCCAAAAGTTGTTTACATCACTGTTGGAATAAATTTTAACTCTATCTTTACTATGTTCCTGCAGGCATTAAGTCAACATATATCTGAGTTGGAGAGAACCATAGACCAAATGAAATCTGAAATTGTAAGTTCTAATTTTTCTTGTTTCTTGTTTCTTGGTATGCTACTGTTGTGTACGTAGATGAGGCCATGTGATGTTTCAGACACGTACAAAGTGTCAGGCACAATTGTCACGTCCCATATGCTATATGAGCACGAACCTTCTGCCTTCTATTGTCACTGCTAATTTTCTTTTGTTCATCTTTGATATAAAAGAATACGAAGATGTTGTATGTTGTAACTTACCAGGTGATGCACATTCAGATTTCAGACTATATAAATTACTTAACTATACATTTAACTACTAAAACCGATAGATATGAACATCATGTGGTTCACACTTATGGTTCATCACGTGTCTTAGGTAAGGAATTGTGTATGACACCATGAAATCATAAAAGATTTGAGTTTTCTTAGTAGTCAATCATTTAGACTCAGTGCTATTTTTCCTCAATCATGATTCAGTACATATGTCTCTCTATTTATAGATGTGCGTGAATACTTGAACTGTTAGCAATTATAATGCTTTTCAGCTTGTTGGTTTTGCTACAGATGTTTTAGATAGGGATAAATACATTGAACGTATATTTAGTCAATCTCAGTTTCCTATTTGTATTCATGACTTTGTCGGCACTTTGGCTGATGACAAGCTTTCTTGTAAACTTCACAGGGTGAAGATGCATTTTCTGAAATTTCTTATGGTGCAGCGAACCTGAGTCGGTTTGATCGTGTGTCGATGTCTGCTCAAGTGAGATTAGATAGTTTGAGTGACAATTTGATTTGTTTTTTTCCCTTTTTTTCATTTTTTTCTTACTTGTGGTGGTTTATGATATGCAGATGGATAATGAAGAGTCTTCTATGGAATCTGATGATGAAGGCGATAATTATGATGATGATGAAGGCGATGATTATGATGATGATGACGATGACGATGGTGATGATGAAGAATTTGATGAATCAAGATATTAAGAATTTTGAACTTTGATCTGATTCATCTGAAGAAAAGTAAGCTCATCATCTGGCTATTCTCATCACAGCCGAGGGGATGAATTTCTCTCAGATATTAATCCAATCAAGGTATTCTATTTTAATCTTTTACTGTTAGTTATTATAATCTATTCGTACAACAGACTTGAGATGGTAATGAAATGTTTGAAGGACCTAGTCGTAACCCTAAACTGAATTTTAATCTTTTACTGTTATTATAATCTATTCGGAAAACACACATGAGATGGTAATGAAATGTTTGAAGGACCTCGTAACCCTACTGAAACACATGAGACTAAGAATCTTTTTAACATCCCAAAACTACCTACAACAGAAGGATAAAAATAGTTCAATCTCGAGAACCCATTACATCGTCTTTTCGTTAAAATGGATTGGGTTGAATCTTGAGAAATTCTATTTGTTTGGTTTCCAATTTATTAACAAAGGACATGTTTTAAGGCAAATTATTGTTTATTTTTGCAGCAAGTATGCAGGTTGGCCTTTCTCCATTCTCCTGTAGATATATAGATTAGCGAGAAAAAAAGCCTTCTGCACAGAACTAATAATTGGTTAAGAACAGAAAGTTTCCTTTCATCAGACCTGCAGCTCCTTCTACAGGAGCTTCTGTTGAAATCAAGCCCTTAGATATGACGCAATTTCTGATTTGTACGCATGGTTTTCTGCATTTCCAATGTAAAAATATGCATCGCTGAAGATTGCTTAATAAACGCTCTTGAGTTTCTGTTGCAGTAGTATTTGTCTCTAGAAATGAACAAAAAGTTACGGATCAATTTTTCATTTTTACTTCTAGGCAAATTTGAAGGTTACATTCATATGCGAGGAAAAAACTTACAAAAATACCATCACCTGAAAACAAGATAGGGATAAGATAACCAAACTAAATCACAATTGCATCCAATTAAACATAATGCTGCTGAGAGGAATCAGGTAAAGTATTAGAATTCGAAGACCAAAGTACAATAATATTTGCCTCGAGTGGTCTTCTTTTTGCCCCCAAAAGTCCTCGCACTTCTCTCTTTCCAGAAGCACCAGATTATTGCAAATGGCGGCGTATTCCAGATTTTCTTGTTTCTTTTAGACAGAGTAGATGTTTTCCAAGCAATGAAATTCTTCAGTAGTGAGTTTGCGTACATCGTGAGAATTTAAGAGACTTGACGAAGTAGAACCATATTCTCGAGCATAAGTGCAATGATAGAATAAGTGATCCGAGTTTCATCTTCACAGCCACAGTTCGCATGTGGATCCGAGTTTCATCTTCACAACCACAGTTCGCATGTGGTGTCTATAACTTGTATTCGCAATGATAGAATAAATGATCCGAGTTTTCATCTTCATAGCCACATACTCCCTTCGTTTCAAAATGAATGATAGGCTGGTTTCATGTGTAAATTGTACACAAAATCAGCCTATCATTTTAAAACAAAGGTAGTAGTTCGCTAGTGGTATTTGTAACTTGTATTTTTCAATGTTGGAATTCAGGAGAGCCGACACAGAAATTTAACATAATCAGTTGTAGGTCATACCTGAAAAGTCCCTAATAGATTCATAACATTTTTTAAACGAACTTACTAGGAGAATTTATTAATAAGAAAACAAAAACAAACACAGAAGGGGAGAAGACATAAAGCCAGAACCTTTTAAAAAAAGAATCAGAAAAAAACAAAAAATAAAAAATAATTAGAAAAGTGAAAGAATACATCTACTAGCCCATCCAAAATGTTTCATCAGAAAATTCTTTTCAAGATCTTTCAAGTAAATTCTCTATTTTATTTATCATTTTTCTTTTCATAACCACTTAAATGCTGGATACTCATCATATTCATTATCATTTGTATACGTGACTAATGTACTAAAATCTATCAGTATCAACACTAGCAGCCATGGGTAATTTTTAAGAGGAGATTCATTATCCGTTTCTTGCTTTGGTGAATAAAATTCACATTTCTCCTTAGATAAATTTGACCAGCGAGTTCCTTTCAAAGAATCAGGACTTGGAGCATTGCCCACATTACTACCAGGACTAGTATCAACACTTGAGCTTTCATTAACAACTTTTGCTCAAATTTCCTGATTAGCAGCTAGAATAGCTATTTGCTCAACAAATTCATATTTAACACAACTTACATTGATGTTCTATTCTGCATTAATTTCACATTTAGGAGAATGTATTGGAGATAACACACTATTCGCCAATTCAAAAGGAGCCAATGAGCTGGGATCTGCTGCATGGATCTCTTGACGGTGACTATCACCATTGTCCAGTTTCTTCTCAGTGTCAACCACTTCGTTGATGTTATTAGTTGAAGTTTTAACAATAAGTGTACATGATGAATTACCAGGTGTATTAGTGTTGTCGATAAAAACTTCCCTCGCAGGATTTGTAACATATTGCATTTTGAAAAGAAGAGGGCACTAAGTACACCACCAACTTTTTGTTCGTGAACCTATATGGCAAATTCCTTAGACAATCTTAAAATCAATATCCAATGACAACCGAGAATGATCTCTTTCAAGATCCGAAATTCCAACAAGAACAAGTCTTGTTTGTTGTACTTTTCAAGAAATGAATTCTACAAGGTTGATTAACATACTTATTTCTTTCACTTCAATTATAAGAAAATTTTTAATACGGAAATAAAAGTAAAGCAAACACACCAAGATTTTGTTAACAAGAGGGAACTACAATCTTATAGAAAAACCCTGGGGCCTAGTCCAGACTGAACACACACTGATTTAAACTGTTACACTTGTTGTCTACTATCAGACTTCGGATTAGATGTAATGGAAACAAGGTATACCCTCAGAGTTTCCATGCTTCAGTTGTATTCAAGCACTTGTAAAACTTTTAGCAGAATCCCAATTCTCTTTAGAAGTTGCCCTTGTAAATCTTCTAGCAGAACGCCAGTTCTCTTTAGCAGATGCTCCACGGTACTTTGTGAAGACCAGTGCTACCCTTCCTTCAACAAGACACCTATTTGATTTCTTTCAGATATGTTTCAATCAAGGTAATGGAAATCTATTTGTTTCAAGGGATCTCCAAGTAAAAAGATATCAAATAAACTTCAACAATTATGATAACTTATTTTCTTAAAAAGTTACGAAGATGCCTAAATTATTCTACCTCATAGATCAATCTAAATAAACTTTAGATAATCTTGCGGAACTACAAGATCAGAGACGAAGAACTTCTTGTAGCTTCAATTAATCTTATTCCTCAACCAATAGTTTTTGAATAGCCGTATAACAGAAGAGACAGACCTTCGAAATAGACAAAAACTACGATGACCAAGATAAGATTGCGGATAAAAAAGTTTTATTATGTACAATATAGTCTGACCGGGCTTCATGAATCCCAAGTGAAGCCTTTAAAGTCATCACCTAATTATGTTTCTCGAGGAAACCTTGGTATTTAAAGGACGACTCTAGCAGAAGCTAGTGTAAAATGTGCAAAATTGAATTTCTCATTTGCAGAGAGTCATTTCTTTATAATAATGAAACATGTTAGGTTGCTTAAAGTCCAAAAAACTATTACTTGCATCCAAAACAAGTTTGCGAATTACTTTGATCTCAATCAAACTTTAAATTCTCAGTATAAATTGATCCCAAAGAACAAAAACCATGTGAACATGTTGAGAACTTTTCTTCGTAAGCATTAGAAAATTCTCATTTCATCAATTTGTATAAGAACGTTGACTATAATAAAAATCTCAATTTTCATGAAGAACCCTAATTTCTAAATTCTCAAATCAAAGTTTCAAACGTAAAATTAATATTGTTTACTAACTAGACAATGTTCTAAATAAAAAAAAAGTATTAGAATCAAGACTCAATGACTTCAAAACATCGAATAATATCATTAGGGCAAAATCAAAGGAAGATGGATACATATCTCTCATTGCCATTACATTAATGATTCACAACATCAATCACTGATCTATTCTAAACATAACTCCTCTATTTTTTTTAGACGAATTTTCTGGGGTATTCCATTAGAGAACTTAAGGAAGATCATGAAGTGAAAGAGGAAGCAGAACCCCCTTCCTCTTTCCCCGAAAATATATCAATTAACCAAACTGCTCTTGATGCCTCCAAATAGTGACACATATATTGTGACATGGAGAGCTGCATGTACAACTATTTAAGTACCCACACTTATTGTTAGAGCTATCAAATGCCTTCTACAAACCCTATTTTGGATTTGGGGCACACTCATATTTTTAAAACTATTTTCGCTTATGTTTCTTAAGCATATTAATAATGGGTCAAATTAAATCCGAAAAAAGTTCAGGATATTACACAAACACCCTAAAATTGGGACAATGTACTCCAACCTTACCCCTTTAAAGAAAGTTTGACCCGAAATTTAGAGGTAATCTTGGAAAAGTTCATGATATTTGCTATATATTTCAGATTTCATATCTTACAAAACTATTTAAGTTACCCTTATCTGAGATGTTTATTTAAATCAGTAAAATATTGCTTGACTCTATAAGTCTGCTAACACACTAGAGGAATACAACTCCCACTCTGGGAGCCTGTTTAAATATTGAAACAAATTTGCTCGCACAAGGAAGTTCCATGCAAGTGGTTTTAGGGAGTCAAAGCCTATTTCCAAGAATAACTTGTATCCGTCGATGAGGTTTTTAGGGATCACTACCCATGGACCAAAACCCAACTATATATCATGATCAACTTTAGAGATCGCGGCCCATGGACTGAAGCCCAACTATCATAATCAACTTTAGGGGTTACTGCACATGGACCGCAACCCAATAATCATAATCAATCTTTAGGGATCACTTCCCATGTACCGCAATCCAAAAATCGTATAAATTAACGTCAACAACACCATATAACCACAATAATAGATTTTAATGTATGACGTTAACAACATAATTTCATAGTTTAATGATATAGATAACTAAAATTCCAACATCATTTAATAATGAATATATTGATGTAAACAAGATTTCATGCACATGGAATAATCCACTGTAAAATTTAATCATTCCATTTACTTAATTTTTTTATCTTGCTCAAATCAATTAACATCAAAATAAATGAGTTAAACTGTATTATATGAGCTTGTAGTATTATTTCCTTTTAAAGGCACGTGATTTAAGTTTATGAAGCAAGTGATTTCGTCGAAATCAAAACAGTTTAGTAGATTAAACGCACAAATGAAGTCATTGTTGTAAGATATTTATTTATTTATTATTTTATTTTTTTGAACCGAATTCTCAAATACTATAAGTCTACATGCACAGTTCAAGTAAATCGAGACCGTGCTTTGATATCAGTTTGTGACACCCCAAATTTTGGGCCTGGATTTTTACCCACAATACAAATTCCCAAACCCGAAATGTCACATGTGTATCTAAGTCTAAACCAAATTTACTCAACCCAAGTACATTGGATGGATTAAAATAATAATAAAAAAATTGATATACCTTTCATTTAAAAAATTTAAAGTATGCAACTAACTCATTACGAGATTTTCCAAACCCATTAGAAAATAAAAATAAAACCCTAGAGGAAATAATTAACCATAAATTATAGCAAATTTATGTGTAACTCGAATTAAGATGTCCAAACCACATATTATACTATTATCACATGTGTTGCACCACAATGCGGTTTCCTACGTACCCAAAAAGGGATCAAGCACGACCATAGTTCATCAACAGATCAAGTTTCAAGTACCCGTGATTATTTAAGTACACATCACTTTTAATCATAGGTTAAACAAAAGTGACAATTTATAATGTAACCTCCTAAGCACCGTCGTACTTATTCATATCTAGAACATAATTTAGTACTATTAAACATAATTATAATCTCTGAAAATTTAAATATTATTTTATTAATGCAACGTATGATAACATATTAAAATTTCATCTCAATCCAATTACCACATAATGAGATAACGAAAGATGAAACGGGATGCATAGAAATTTTATTTTGTAAAGAGCAGTCTTCTTTTATCCCATCTTGGCAGTGGCTAAGTGGGGACAATATTGGTAGAGGGTCGGGTCATTACAAATGGTATCAGAGCCGACGACGGGCCACATGTCGATGGTGAGAGAGTACGCTGAACGAGTTGGGTCAGGTACTGGTCTCATGAGTGGCAAGGAACGTCGAAGATCTGGGCTTGAATATATTCCTGAGCCGAGGGTGACCCAAATTTAAGGTGGTGGTATTTGTCATTTCCTAACACCAAGGACTTTTTAGCACAATTGACTTTAGAGTTGGCAAAAAACTCTGATGTCAAGCGTGTTCGGGATGGAAGCAATCCATAGATGAGTGACCTTCCGGAAAGCTGTTGCTGGATGAATGCAACAGTACTCGTAGAAAACCTCACACTACCGAATGATCGCAATGGTTGAGTGGTACAATATCAGTGGAGGATCGGGTCATTACATTGAAAATAAAAAACACCATAAGAATATCAAAAGGAAAACTTAATCCAGCTCTTACAAATTACATGTTTTTACTGATACAAAAACTTCAGTGATTAGTCGTCATATGTTAAAGTTCAATGAAATCCCCGTCACATTTTGGAAGTAACAATTAACACTGAACACAAACAAAAATACATTTCAGCATCGCTAGTAAATTTAAGAAACAATAAGTTTATATCAATCAAAGTAACGATTACCAATAAGAAGCATAATATACGGAATCTAAAAAGTATAAACTCTTTTTCCTTATAAAGAAATCATTGTCAATTGAACAACTAAAACATCACATACGAGATTGTAACATCTATTTGTATATTGTCTGTTAATTTTCAAAACATGTGACCTTAAACTAAACATACACGTGCATATAATCTAATAACTATTAACGATAAAATCCTTGCTTCCCAAACTAAACAAAATGCTAAACTTGTAAAATCTAGGGTCATACACAGTTCTTAAGGAATGTTTCTTAGTAGTATAGTCATTTTCAAGAATTTGCTAGACATGAAAACACAAAACAATAGTTTGTTAATAAAATCGTACACCTTATTTTGAGCCAAAATACCTTCATAAGATGAAAACTCAATACTTGGTAAGCATTTTCCCTATCCTTTTTCGTGTTCTCACCAAGAAATTGATTGTTGTCTTATCGAAGGTAGTTCAAAAAACTTTATCGGAACCATAATATCTTTGCAATTCTAATGATATACTAACAAAACATCGACTAATGATTTACTAATAAAACATGTACTCTAATATTTTTCAGGCCGATAATGTACATTATAAATATTAAGCGATAAACATGATTACATCGCCTTCGAATTTCCTAGCAGGTACAAGCTAAAGAGAAAATAGCTAGAAGATGGTTATCTTACCACTCTAAAGCTACTTAATGCATAAAAAAAACGATTTTACAATTACTAGTCCATCATTAAGAAGGTGATTCTATCCACCTACAAAGTATTTTGATTAAGAATTACATCTTTTCTTCTTTATTACAACATTAACAGAGTTTGCTTAGAAGCAAGCTTCAAAACATGATTATGTAACGTAGATAACTTATGTTTAAAGATCAACGAAATATAAGATTTAACCAAAATACTTAACTTATTCATTAAAGCATTAGAAACCTTAGACTTAGATCAAATCTGGAATCGAACAAGATTCAGATTGAATTAATGAAGAACCAAAAAATAGGGGAAAATTCATTCGAATAGTTTTTTTCTCTTCAGAGAATTTAAAATAGGTAGATAGATTAAAATGAATAGATAGATCTAAATATAATCTCTGATTCGAATAAGATTGGTTAACCGAATGTAATTAGAAGACTCGGGTTTTTGAAAACCCTAAAATGCTTTTTTTAAAAATTATTTTTGGGAACAGATAAAACACGACTATTAAAATCTTGGAATTCCTTGTTAATATTGATTTCTTCCGTTTTCGACATCTCTAACTTTTAATTTTCCATAACGAGTGCCATGAACCTCACAATTGAAGATATAGTCGAATTTGATATTAAAATCAAATCTAAACTTTGTTTGAATAACGAATAAAGTTTAAATCAATATTGTGAGTAGGTTTTCATCAGGTGAGATTTATTCTGTAACCTTGAACTGTTACACCACCATTAATTTCATTCTTTTACCTTTTTTTTCATCGCAACCATCAGTATATGTTTATTTCAAACGAGATTTTTCCACTACCACTAAACCTAACAAGCTTCAATTTCTTCACAAACTCACTATCTAAAGTAAAATCAGTTTCGTGATTCAGAGAAATCCGTGAATTGGAATCATTTATAAACCCTAAATACATTTTTTGGTGAGCTGCAGAGAGAAAGAAACGAAAAATAAAAATGAGGATGAAAGTTTCTAATGATTTTTCTTTTGGATATAAAGGGTTAGATTTGGTATTATGAAAATATGAGAAATAAAATTTTAGAGTAGATCTGAAGAAAAATTGGTGTTTTGGGGCTAATAAAATTTTCCTTCAAGTATGGAATAGAGTATATATATATATATTTGAAGCATAAATTTATATTATTAAACTAGAAAGGAATTACACGCGGGTACATTGTACCCAAGGAGTCACATCATACAATTTGGTTTTAGAAGGCTAGTACAATATGATCCCATATGGTAGTCGAGAAGGAACTGTTTGACTTCTGTCAGCAACATGGTTTGCCAATTCTTATGTAGTATGGTTGCCCTCTCTATAGTTATGTTCTATTATTATGTGTGGTATTTGTCTTATCCTTTGTTTGATTTCCATTGTCATACCTAAGATATACCAAGGCGATGCATTATTAGATTTGACGAAGCGAACCAAATTTTCTGAGTTTGTTTCAAAATAAACTTTGGTCCATTGTCTATCCATCGTTGATCTTGCCCCCATTAGCATGACCCATATTTCGGCCAACATGGCAGTGGTGATCCCAAAGGGATGTGTTAAAGTTGTTAGGGTCGTTGTCGTAAAATCTATACAGATGAAACCAGCTCCGTCATGGCCATGGTGTTTTTCAGTTGCACCGTCAATGTTAATTTCAACCAAGTACGACATCAGAGGGACCCAACATACTGCAATCATCGTTGTAGTTCGGTTTATATTGTTTGGGTTAATCAATGGTGGTACATTTGGTAAATGAGGGGGTAAAACCCTGCTTGCCCAAGTATTCCTACCTCAGCTGTATCGTTATTTGGGAAATATTAGTCGGCTTGTTGTTTGCGACGATAGATGAATTCATTTATGGCTATACATAACAACCAAAAAAGGAAACATAATGAGGTGGTATTGGGACTTGTGCTTTGAATTATAAATTTTGTGGAAGTGTTGTTTGAGGGTTAATTAAAGTAGATATATCATGTATCGTAGTTGGATGATTAGATAGTTGGTTGAGATATATATGCCATGTGGACCTGAAGACTTTACACAGTAGAAGAATATGGATATTCGTTTCTGGCGCAGCTTTGCAACAGAGGTTGGAATTGGTGAGGTGAATTCTGTTAAGGATGTTGAATATGGGTAATCCTTCATTCATTGCTTTCCACAAGAAAATCTGTATTTTTAGTGGACATGGTAGTTTCCAAATAAATTTAGTGATGGATATACGGTTTAGATTTGTCTAATCGGTATTTTAGAATAGGCATTTATATTCCGAGGCAGTTATGTATGATCCAGATTTTATGTGTGACCAGGTAATCACCTGATAAGATTCATCATAAAATACGCATATGTTTATAATTCTTGACGTGACTGAAGGAAGGAGTTGAGATAATTTATCTTAATGACAAATAATAATAAAACAAGACACCAACAGATCATAATGACAAAATTTAGACGGCTGTGATTCATAATAGTAGTAAAACTCCAATGCACTATGTCTCACACTGACAGCTGAAGTGATTTTCTGAGTTCTCGAAAGGAGGAGGGTAGGTTCATAATCATCCGTCTTTCAAGAAAGAGAGGGAGGTCGAGCTTCTGTAGTAAGAGAAAGAGAAAGAGAAAGAGAAAGAGAGAATGGTACGGAAGGCAAACGTAGTGTTTGATGAAAGTCCACCAGATGATTTCGATCCATCGGATCCTTACAAGGATCCAGTTGCTATGTTGGAGATGAGAGAACACATTGTGAGAGAAAAATGGATCGATATTGAAACTGCAAAGATACTGAGAGAGAAGCTAAAATGGTGTTATCGTGTTGAAGGAATAAATCATCTTCAGAAATGTAAGCATCTTGTTCAACAGTACCTTGAATCTACTAGAGGTATTGGTTGGGGTAAAGATGGTCGTCCCCCTTGTTTCCATGCTCCCAAGATCCAATTTTCAGAATGATATGATTTCAGGTCTGCTTCAATTTCTTGTTCTAATAAATTTCATTTCAATCATTTTCTTCTTCTTTCCATTTGTCTTGTTATTTTATTGAATGGGAATTAGGTTTTTTTTTTTTTTTCGCATTCCAAATTTGTTTTTAATTACTATGACTATTCGGTTGATTTGAATTATGAGTTGAGGTTAAGTCTTGTTAAGCTTCTTTTTTGTATCCATCTTTAAGTTGTTTTCCTTTAAATCCATCTCTTATTAAATCTTTACTAGAATAAAACAATGCACAAGGTAAAAACACCTCTTCTTTTAAGTAGATTTGCCTGCTAGTATGTTTATTTAAACTGGCCCTTTATTTTTCTGCTGTGTTTCTTTCCTTCTAGATGTTAGTTGGTATGTGTCGCTCTAATAGCAGACGCGCTAACCATTTTTGAACTCATTATTACGTCTCCCTAATAAGTAACATCTTGGGCTTTTAGATTGGCTGATTGTCTAATACCGTCATGAAATTTGGTATGGAGGAAGTAGTATCCACAAGATGTATTATAATCGGTTTCCCAAATTTCTCGCAATTTGTTTTTCTTCTTTCATTCCTAGATGGTATCGGGTGCTTGATTATTGTGGTTACAAGTATCAAATTTAACTTATTTAAAGTTAGATCACCTCTGATGCTAATGTGGTCAGCTTTACTTATTGTGCTACGTAGGAAATACACCAGTTTAGGTCAATAAATGATTCTCCACTGCAGACCTCTTTAGGCAATCTTAAGCTGATGCGGCAAGTAGGTGAGATGACAGCTTCTAGCCCATCCTCTTGTTTCAGAGGTTCACCTAAAACACTAGTCGTCAAATTTATACTTGATTTTTCTTGATCAAATATTTGTTTCTTTAGTTGTTTTAGTATAACTACATGCAAGATACATTCAAGAGAAAGCGTTCCGACACCTCAAATGAAGTTCTTTCATCCTAGAATATAGGGTTTTTAAACTCCACATGTTACATGGGAAGTTAGTGCTTCAGAGCATTTCCAGTACTACTGTGGAAATTTTCCAATGTGCCATGACTCACAAAAATGCTTGAAAAACTTGTTTCAAATGTGGCTTTGGAAAACCCTTAGAAATAGGAAACCACCTCCCCTGCTAATTTGCTGAAATGACTTATTTGTCCACAAGGTCATCTTATAGGGTGGTTGGGTATGTTTAATATTATAGGTAGTGAATAGTAATATTTTCAATCATTGGTTGTTTAAAACTAAAGGCTTTAAGCTCAGCAGAACAAGAAGATATCTATAGTACAAGAGTAAGGAATAGAGAATGTCTTCCCAACTTCTTGCCACATCACCTTCACATTGACTTAATTGGTCTGCATTAGAAGGCTTCTTAACTACAATTTATGTATGTTTTCTATTTGGCATAACAAATTTGAGCCGTCTACGTCGACATTAGAGATGCTCTTAGAGGATGTTTTATCACTTGTGAGTCTGATGAGACATGCCATGTAAAAAAGTTGCCCACAATAGCATTGGAGATGCTCCAAGTGGTTTTATTCTGATTCTCAATTTCTAACCCCCAGGTGAGATATTATCTGATGCCGAGTACTTGTTGTTGCAACTTCTTATAACAAACTTAGCCTTTTAGAGTAAGTGATTTTCTTCATGGTACTAGAGTGTGAGTGGTCAAGATAGTTCAAAAACATTCAGATGGATTTGTTATATCTGTTTGCTGATTTCATCCAATATTTTGTCATACACATCAACTTGATTCCATGGATTTCTGATGTTCTATGTGTTTGTCTAACGAGTCTGCTACTTTTCTCATGTTTCCTTTTTGACGAGAACTTTGAGTGCCATATTTGAGTATCGTTACGCCATTAGTTGCTTAGCTTGAACCTGGCATTCTTGTGTTGCACTGGATACGCTGAATTTGATTTATAAATTAGACTAGTAAAATGGATAATTAGGTAAAGGGATTTGGTGGACAGCATCTTGACACATTCAGTCAGAATCTGGATGTGATTGTGGAATTATCGAAGTTTGTGAGTCCCACTTTGAGATGATCTTATTGAAGCAATTATGGATGGCAAGTATCTTCAACTTTGTGTTACTCGAACATTGTATGTGTATAAACTTTAAGAAGCTGGTTATTAATGATGATTGCTATTGGGGGTCCAGTCTTACAATTGTACTCAATTACATTTTGTCTATATGAATTGCCTCTCTTGTATTCCTTCTGTAACTAATCTTTCATTACTTCTGTAAATATTAATAAAAGATAAAGGAAAATCTTGACATTGGTCTTCCTTCTTTCCCAGGGTAATCGGAAGATTGGTAAAGCATCAATGCAAGGTCTTGACGAAAATACGGAGAAAAAAAACTCTAATAATTATGGAATTTCTATGAGGTGCATAGTGGCAGAACATCTTGTGCTTGATTTTTCGCTTTTTGTACTTGCTCTTCTTTTGTTATCTTAATTTTCTTTAAAAACATATTGTCTGTTCTAGCTGCAACTGAGATATTGCAATCAGGGTTTTCAAAATGTTGAAACAAGGAAAATTCTATTGTCTCCTTGGAAACAAGATGTTATGGTTCTTTTCTCATTTTCTGTTAGGAAGGCACTCCACCTAGGGTGATGATGTAACAACTGTTGTGATGCAATGTTATCTCATTGCAGTCCATGTTGCTCGGATGAGCTCCAACCACATGTCCAGATGAGTTTCTTTCTTATTTATGACATAAAAAACTGGTAATAACTTTTGCCTTGGGTAGATGCTTTAGCATACTCTAATATAAACGCTACAAGAGACAACGTTTATTGTTTATTGTTGCTCGGATGCTTCAGTGATGATATTGTTTATTCACCGTTTGGCAAGATATGTTGAACAAACTGGCTACAAGAGACAAACGCTCTCAAAAAAGGGAAGAATACGCTGCTCTGCTTTGTGTGGCCTAGAACTGGAAAAATCACCTAAAATCGAATTCACAACTTGATCGAACGTTAAGAGAAAAAACGAAAATTTGTTGCCATGGATATTTGATAATGCTTTTCAATTCAAACTCTAAAACAATTTTTACAAACCTTGAAGAATTCTTTAACAATAAACTGTGGAAGGGCTCTTCTGATGAAAATTCAATCGTCAAAAAAGTAAAACATCAAATATGTCAACTTGATCCAAAAGGACAATGAGTGTGCCTGTTTGTGTGCTGGCGAAAAACGAATGACGACATTCACCTCAAACAACAGATAATCCTCAAACCATAAACCCAAGACTAAATTCAATACAGATCCTTATGGCGAACGAATTGAACCATCTTCGATCTCATTTCTGGTGGAATATGGACAGGCCGATAGTTTTTGTCGAGCCGAACTGCCGTTCCCTTTGCTTCCAAGATGGGCTGAGATAAAAATTGAGTTGCATATAGTCAAACATATGTTGATAAAAAAAGAAGACTTATGCCAATTAGGGAAAATGCCAACCTCTTGATTTGGTAGCTTGAAGATGAAGTGTTCAAAGAATAAGCGAGCAGGCGAGGAGCCGAAGAACCTCACTTTCACAACGAACCTCTCACCGCTCTGGCTGTGCATGAAACCCCATGAGAACTTGGATACAATACTCACTCTGTTACAAAAAATCTTAATAATAACAACTTCGCAAACACGCATGTCTTAAACCTCATAAGCTTTTCTCTATCTCGAGCATGGCGTATCAAAAGAAAGTGTTCGTGTTTCTTAGAAGATTTCTAGGTTTGGTAATCTATAAAGTAACTGTGTTGCCATAATAATAATACCATTAAAATAGAAGGATTCACTTGTGAAAGTAGTAGATCACTGAAAGCATATCAAAGTCGTTATTAACTAGAAAAACATACTCTTAGAGGTGCTAGGAATTTGAGGGACAACTCCGATAGTGCTAATGCGTTTCCAGTACAAGCAACTTCATCTGCATTGACACCCACCCTCTCCAGAAGCTCGTGATGGACTGATCAAAAAACTTAAATAACAAATTATGATATACATTTAACTGATAAGCAAGTCAAAGATGTCACTCGACTGTGAGATAAATTTTCATAGGTGAAGCATGTCATACAGCGAACGGAGAATCTTCAGATTTGGAAATTAATCTTCTTCAAGAGGCTAGTATGTATATCTGTGGGAAGCGTAACAAAGAAAAGAAAAAGTATTCCTTTTTTCTTTGGAATTGAAACAGAACAAAGCATTTGTTCCAAATTAAAAAAAAAACCTACGCTTCAAAAAAGAAAAGAAAAAAAAACCTTGGAATATATGCATAAGTTTATTAATTCTCTAAAAGCTGAAAATAGATGATCAAGTTCAACCCAACTAAACAATGTTGTTCCCTTTGGTAGTTCCCCATGACAAAGAGATGCCTCTTTTAGTTTGAAAATTGGATATCCTTTAAGGTAAAAAATTGAAACAGTTGACAAGATGAATGCATCATGTTACCAGCCTTCTCCCAAATAATAGCATCGATACTGAAATAGGAGAAACTAGAGAAGCCATCTTTACTTGCACTTTTTAGGCTAAACTATTTTGTATAAAGGATTAAGCATATGTTTAGCTTAAAGGCGTATTGAAAGTCATCTGTTTAACAAGGGAAAAGGTAGACTCCAAAAACAATTCCAGTTCTACAAGAAACATGATGTTTTTTACAGAAGGCAGCTCTTAACCACAAACTGCAACATGGCAACTGCTGGCTGACTCCATCATGCATGTCTTTTGTAATAATGTAAGCATATATCTCGAAGCCAAGGGACGTGGGATGCAATAGTCATAACATCAAACCCAAATATTCTATAATAGTGATGCTCCCTACTTTCCAGTCTTAGATAATTCCTATCAAATACCCCAAAAGTGGACAATAGTGACGCATACAACCTAGTATTTGGTACACTAGCACAACACATAAGATCACAGACCCGATCCATGTTGTGTTTTTTTTTTTGAGAGGTGAATTTCTGGAATCTAAGGGATGTGGAGCATAAAAGGCATAACATAAAACCTATGTTGTCAGAGGCACCTCCAGACCGCCTAGGCGTCAAAGTGGCATTTTTTTCTTTCTGGGGCACCACAGGCAGACAAAGCGCCACCTTTTTCTACAGCATTTAAAAAAAAACCTAAACCTAACATTTGGGATTCTACTTCACTGTTAAACCCACTTCTTTCACTAGATATTAAGGCCCAGCCTTCTATCTCATCTGGTGATGTGGCCCTGCCGTGGTTCTATATTTTATACCCAACGCTTAGCCTCACGCCTCGCCTCAAAAACATAGCATTACCCCCAATTATTCTGTGCTGATACTCCAATTTCCTAGTCTGAGCTAATTCCTATCACACTCTCAAAAAGTGGACACTAGTGAATAATACAACCTTGTATTATGTACTTCAACACAACATACATTACTGGAGTAGGGGGGATTAACGAAAAGGAATTCTGGAAATAGAACTTACACAGTGAACAGCTTCAATCAATGTATAATGATTTGATAGCTTCATTTTGTTTCATTTTGCAGGAGACAGGGTAAAGAGGAGAGATGAAAGTATGAAACAGATCAAACAAAAAAGATGAGTGACATTAACGAAGAAAAAATGTTTTTTTTTTTGAAGCAAGCAAAAATGTCATAAATATTGCAAAGAAAGATTTAGATTCGTGGCTTGTGGGGGTTGATGGAAAAAAAATTCTTAAGCATTTATAAGCTCTTTTTGATATTTCACATGGTTGTAAAGAAACTCTGTTCATCATCAAATGTTTTCAAATTAGAGACATAAAAGGGCAAGCATGGAAGACATGAGACAGCCTAATTACTTGGAATGATCAGTTTGTTGAATGCTCGTAGAACTAATCTGATCACACAATTTTGTCAGAATAATTATAGTAAAAATCAGTTTAGAATATAACTATACCATGTTGGCAATAACTTGCATAGACAGCATTGTTTACAACACCATACTGATCTAGTTCATAGTCATGGACTTTAAGCTCGACATCAAAGTAACTCTTCATTCTGCAATATAGAGTGAATAAACTAGTGTTAAATGCAACCTGATTACTTGAACTTCAGTCAAAAAATCAATGTGATCTCTATGGACTCATACATGGAGGCTTCACCCAATTTCTAATAACAAATAAAGCATCACTCTATCGATCTAGCATAAATTCAGGCAGCAGATTTTACACCAAAAAACTGTTACTCAGTACCAAAATTGTCCATTAAGCAACTGATTACCTATTTACCTCCACTGATACCCATAAACTCAACCTCAGTTGTTTTCTTCATTCTTCTTTAGTCTATTTTGCTTCCCCAACATTCCTACTCAAATAAAACTCATGTATACAGTAAGCATTAAGTGGATGTCTTGGAGAAGTTAAAACTTGGGTACACAGCTCATAAAATGAATTAATTGTGAATCATAGTTACAGATTAAATTGTGATAATTAGTACCAAATTCACTAATAAACTTATCTTTTCACAAAATCAAAAGATAAGAAATATTGTGTTTTGTTGATGTACTAAAGTACTTACCCTTGTCCACCTTGAAAATCAAATGCCTGCACCTTACTATTACTACAATTTCTCATACGGGAAAGAGAAAGGGCACCTGAAGACAGGAAGATCCGTTGGGAAATGTTGAATTTGGATGGTTGAGAAATGGGGAAGACTGAATTTGAGGGATTGATGTGGTAGGAGGAATACATCTCTTTTGCAAGTGATGATGGTAACCAAGTCACGTGCTTGTAGGACACCATAGCCTGCAACATTTTTCTCCTTTAAAGAGGAAAGAGTTGGAGGAGGAGGAGGAGGAGGAGGAGGACGACGACGATATTCACAATGGTAGCAGAGAACGACAATGATAAAAAAGCGTTTGAATTGTTTAGTTGGTAACTCGCGAAGAATATTAAAAAAAAGTAAACACTTCAAAAATATTTTGCTGATATAAATGAAATATTTATTTTTGATTGGTCTAACTTTGATATTATAAATATAACTTTCAATATCAATAATACCATTATATATATATATATTAAAGGATAAAATTATATACTAAACATATCTTTACGTATTTATAAAAATATTATGTTTTAAAAATAAATTTAAAAACTATAAATTTTTATATATTTTAAAATATAAATTATATTTTTATAAAATTTATATATTTACAAAGCCCTTTTATTTATCTACGTAATGAGTATAATAAAAATATTAAATTTTTATCTTTATTTTTTATTTTTTCTTCAAATTTTATATTGTTAAAAGAATCAATACAAGTATGTACATAGCACATGCTTTCGTACTAGTACTATATAATAAATATTTTAATATTTGATAAACTTTTTGTAAAACGTTTTTTATATGGTTTGATGTAAACATTCTTAAAACATGTGAAAAAAAGGTTTTTAAAAACCTAATTTAACGGGGGCTGTCCAGATTGAACAGGGGCAATCATTTTTATCTCCATCCAGAGTGCATAAAAAATAGGTATCTAAATAGGAGCAAAGTACTATTTTATCTTTCTCTTATTACTAATCCTAATTGTAGGAGCCGGTCCTAATTTTATGGGTATTTATGTTATTTTACTCGTAAAGTAAAATAGTCTTTTTGTTTTAAAAGAAATATTTTGGTAATTTCAGATTAATTAAGATGGTTGTTTTAATTAATCAGGTTGATGCCTTAGAATAGTTGTTATGGTACCAATTTAAAAACGTTATTAGTTAATTGGCATAAAATGCCGATTTTAGAAATGAAATAAAATACAAGCATATCTTGCTGTACAGGAATTTAGATTGTCAACGTTAGGTATACAGTTAAGCTAACTGAGATAGCCTAGTTAGTAATTTGGGGTACTAACTAGGAAATAATTCGGAACGGTATACATACGTTTATAATTCGTTTTAGGAATATAAATTCGGTACATAAAATTATGTATACAATGACCAGTAAGAAATTTATTTTTTAGTATAATCCCGTCTTAGGTACTATGATTTTTAAGGAACTATACATATGATATATGCAATATAATCAGCAACAACATGTACGTAGGTGGTGTAGGGCTAAGATTGGTGTGCGTAAGATTTTAAAAATAAAAAAATATGATAGAAAATGATAATTTAATGATGAGGTGGCAAAGTATTATACGGACCGCATAGTTCGATATTTATAAATACGCATGATGTGATTTTATATAGTGGTAAAAAGAGGTTCGATTCTCGAACTTGTGAAGGTAATGATTTTAGAAAATATTGGACTTAACCTAAACTAATAAAAATCAGGAAAATACACTAGAGATGATTTTTAGAAAATATGGATAAAACTAGGAATCAGGATTCAGTTATTTCTAACAATTCATGTGATTAATCATGTAATTCTTTTTAACAATTTAATTCAAGTTTGCCAAAAATATGTTTCCTAAAAGAATAATTGTAAATCCTAAGCATGAGACATCAAGAGTAATTAACTAAGCATGACCCATCAAAAGAGAACACAACTATTTAATAAAAACATTTTTTTCTAATTTAAATCCATGCAAATAATAATAAAAGAATTATAAATAATTATTAGAAAATAATTAAATCACATAAAATTGAGAAAAATACCTTATCCATCATCCCAGTAAATAAACTTACCCCATGGTGAAGAAAACTTGCTCAAAAGTTGATTTCATTGCTCAAAATATTGATTACAAGGTTAAAGAATAGTGCAACAGCTGAACAGATACGTATATAAGTGTCACAGAACAGGGTTCAGCTGTTACAAAGAGCTTTAAGCAACAGAACCTTCAAAACTTAACGCAACAGGAGCAGAGCTGCAACAGTGCAACAGCAACACTTATAAGTGTGGCTGAGTCGTCTTCTTCAGTGATGGTGGATGAAGAACACGCCGGCCGGAGCACCAGCAGGTCACCGGCGGCACCGGAACTTCACCGGATTTTCTCTGAATTGCTCCCTAGGCTTCTGTATCTGTTTTTCTTCGATTCTTTTGGTATTTATAGACTTCACAAACCCTAGAGAGAGTTCTAAACCTAATAGAACTCTCTCGAATCACTCCAATTCTTCAATCCCAATCCAAACAGGAACCGAGTCCTGATTCCGGCCAGAAATGGGTTTCTCGAGTTGATTTCACGGGATTTCTTGATGTCTTTCGATTTCTTCCAACTCTAATTGCAATGGGTCATCTTCAATTGCCGAAAACAACCCAAAAATCGCAACCAAATCCATTCCTGTTTGAAACAGGACTTTCCCGATGAGTTGGATCGGCCAATCCTGGGTTAACTCGCTGGCTCGCTGGGTTGACCCGCTGGCTCGCTGGGTTGACCCGATCCAGCTCAGCCCGATCCAAGGGTGCCCCAATCCAAAGTGTGGGTGCCTTGATCCATTTTCCCGGGTGCTTTGAACACTTTTTGAGCCAATTTTTCCACAAATCTTTATTCTTCTAATGTACCTACAAAAGCATAAAAACACGTAATAGACACACAATCGAATACTAACTCACTAGAAATTAAGGTGCAATTTAGACACTAAAATGTGTCTATCAACGCATATAATTCGTTCTGTTAGACATTCAATAATAGTCAGGTCAACTCGGGTCTGTATTAGTCAGTCAAGTGTCCTATATGACAGGTCAAGTGTCAGGTCAGGTCAAGTCTTGGTCTATGGGTTAGTTAATGAGGCACAACTTTATAGGTATAAATACTAGGCGTGCTTCTCTGTAACAGGTACATTGAATATAATCTTGGAAATAACAAAGAGAAAGTAAAATTGTTCGTCTCAATACATTTAGTCTTCTCAAAATTAATTCGTTCAACACATTTATCATGGTATCAGAGCAGTGTTTCGATTACTGTTCGTCTTCTGATGAATAAATATTTTTTTTCTTCAATCGTTTACTCAAAATCAATTTCTTCTGTTCGTCTACTCAAAACTCCTAATCATTCTCAAATCTTTCTTATCATTCTTAATATCATTCTTAATAGTATCAGATCTTTCACATCTTTTTAAAAACCAATTTTCTCATCTGAATCTTGATTTTCTTGATTAATTCATGCCAACTACAAGAAGTATCGCAAATAGACCAAATGTTTGGAACACAAACTCAACTTCTTCTGCTGCTGAATCATCAACATTCAACAATTTCAATCTTCCAATTACAAACATATCAAATTTTATTTCAATCAAACTTGATTCATCCAATTATCTTTTGTTGAAAGATCAGTTCGAGTCGATCCTTATCTCAACAGATCTTTATGGTTACGCTAATGGAGAAATCGAAGAGCCGTCTTCTGAGATTCTTGTAGATAGTTTCCAGCACCAAATCCAAGATGGATAAATTGGAGGAAACATGATCGATTTGTTGTGAGCTGTTTAAAAAAACTTTCACGTTAACTGTAGCGAGTGATGTGCTTGGTTTAGCTTCTGCAAGAGAGATTTGGGTTTTTCTTGAAACAACCTTCAAACAACAGTTTCTTGCAAGAAGAGGAATGCTTAAAAATCAATTAAGTAATATTAGAAGAGAAAATCAATCGATTACGGTATATCTTCAACAGATCAAGCATATTACAGATTCACTGTCTGCTATTCGAGAAAAAGTTACTGAAGCAGATCTCACTATGCACATACTAAATGGATTAGGGAGAAAATACGATAATTTTGTAATCTCGGCGTATCATCGAGAAACATCATATGTTTTCTCTGAACTCAAGGCGAGGTTGCTAATTCATGAGCAGTGGTTAAATGAGTAAAATCAAGTATCTACAGAAATACTTGATTCACAAAATTCTACTGCATTTTATAGCAAGAATGCTTCTACTAATAGTAGAACTGGTACTCATCATAATTTTAGAAGATACAGAAATGCAAGAAATACTCCAATATTGACTTCTTCTTCATCATCAAATAGATCCGTGGCTGGTAATAATGGTCCAATACCGATCTTTAATTCTAATGGATCAAGAAGATCACAGATTGATTATTCGATTGTTGAATGTCAAATCTGTCGAAGGATGGGACATTATGCAACTAAGTGTTTCTTCAGATATACTCCACCAAAGAATATGGGTTAGGCTGGTGGTGTTGCCAATGTTGCTGAGGTAGAGACAAATTTTTCTGGTCTTACTGTCAACAATGATGAACTTAGAGATACTAATTCTTCTCCAACATGGATCTCGGATACTGGTGCATCTGCACATATGACTGGAGACAACTCGCTATTACAACATACCTCTCCTTATGCTGGCAAGGAGAAGATGGTGGTGGGATCAGGTAAGAAACTACCTATCACTATGCTTGGGACTTCATTCTTGCAAACACCTGAAACTAGTTTTAGGATGAACACTGTGTTGCTTTTTCCTGAACTTAAGCATAATTTATTGTCAGTTGCTAGCTTCACTAGAGAAAATAAATGCTACTTTGTGTTTTATCCATGTGGTTATGAAATTAGAAGTATACATGACAGCAGTATTTTGGCTCACGGTAGTATGGTCAACAATCTATACCCTATATCAAATCTTTACTCTGGATCATCTGAATGTTACTCATCTTTAGCTTCATCTATTTATTCTTCTTTATCTACTGTGTGGCATTCTAGACTAGGTCAGCCTTCTTCTCAAATTTTACAACTATTACAGTCTCAGAAACACATAAATACAACTTCTAATCCCAATCATTTACCTATTTGTCATCCATGTCAGCTTGCGAAAAGCAAAAGGCTACCATTTCACTTGTCTAACTCTCATGCAACAACTCGTTTAGTGCTCATTCACTGTGACATATGGGGACCAACTCCTATATCTTCTCTATCTGGTTATAGATACTACATAGTGTTTATTGATGATTATAGTCGATATCATTGGATTTATCCCATGACTTACAAGTCAGATGCTTTGACTTGTTTTTCTCATTTCAAAAACCAAACAGAAAACCAGTTTTCAACAAAAATAAAGAATTTTCAAGTGGATGGTGCCTCTGAATTAGTTAAAGGTCCATTCAAGATTTTTCTGGATAATAGTGGAATAACAATAAGGATCTCATGTCCTAAAACCCCAGAACAAAATGGTCTAGCTGAAAGGAAGCATAGACATATTACTGAAATGGGGAATCTTTACTTTTTCATGCTTCATGTCCTAAAGAATACTGGTATGAGGCATTTCTTACTGCAACCTTTCTTATAAATAGAACACCATCTAAAATCTTGAACTTCCAGTGTCCTTATCAAGTTCTGTACAATCTTGTACCATATTATGGGTTTCTTAATTTTTTGGTTGCATTTGTTATCCTTTCTTAGGACATTCAAGAGCTGATAAACTATCTCCCAAGTCGGTTAAATGTGTGTTCATTGGTTATAGTCTTTTGCATAAGGGATATAAATGCTACAATCCAGTTTCTAAAGGAACTCATATCTCCAGGCATGTAGTGTTTGATGAAAGTAAATTTTATTTTTCGTCTTCACAGATATCTTCTGTTTCTGATCAGACAATTCAACCATTATCCATGGTGTCTGAAACTTCAGATATTATTGTTTCTGGTTCTGAACCTCATAGTGCAATTCAAACTAGATCCAAAACATGAATCTCCAAACAGAAGTCTTTTCCTGATCATGTGTCATATTCTGCTGTTAAGCATCCTATTGTTGTTGCATTCTCATCATTGTTGCTTCTAAAATTCTAAAGTGGGTTTCTTTAATGAAAAAAGGGGTTACAGCTTTGGTGGAGAATGATACTTGGGAGTATGTTTCTCCTGAACCTTGGATGAATATTCTAGGATGTAGGTGGATTTATAAAGTTAAATTAAAGGCAGATGGAACTGTAGATAGATGTAAATATAGGTTAGTAGCACAAGGAAATAATCAACTTGCAGGGGTGGATTACTATGCTACTTTTAGTCCTGCAGTCAAATTTACAACTGTCAGAATAGTTTTAACTCTTGCTATTACTAAACAATTGAGTGTACGGCAATTAGATGTGTCTAATGCATTTCTGCATGGTTATTTAGAAGAGCCTGTTTACATAACTCAGCCTCAGGGATTTATTCATCCAGGTTACCCATCATATGTTTGTAAATTGAAGATGAGCCTATATGGACTGAAACAGGTACCGAGAGCCTGGTTTAACACTTTCAGTTCTTTTTGTTATCTTATGGGTTTTTGAAATCAGTGGTTGATAATTCAATGTTTGTTTACAATACTACATCTGATATGCTTGTTCTGTTAGTATATGTAGATGATATTATCCTGACTGGAAGTAGTGATAGTTTAGTGAATGACTTGCTAACATCCATGCATTCCAGATTTTCTATGAAAGACTTATGTCATTTGAACTATTTTCTTGGTATTGAAGCTCAAAGAGATTTTAATTCCTTGATGCTGACTCAAAAGAAATATACATTTGATTTGCTAATAAGAACAAACATGCTAGACAGTAAACCATGTTCGACTCATGTTGCTAAAGCAAATAGAGTGTCTGTTAATGATGGAAATAAGCTGGAAGATGCTACTGAGTATATGAATGTCGTGGGTAGTCTACAATACTTGACTCTAACAAGGCCAGATATATGTTTTGCTGTAAATTATGTTTCTCAGTTTATGAATGCGCCAACAGATGTTCATTTTCTGCTTGTAAAACGGGTTTTGCGGTATTTGAAAGGGAGTATTGGGAATGGTATATGTTTAAGGGAAGGAGACTTAAACAAACTGAAGCCTATTGTGATTCAGAGTGGGCTGGGTGTCCAGATACAAGGAGATCTACGTCTGGCTATATGGTTTTTCTAGGTGATTCAATCGTGGCATGGTCATCCAAGAAACAACAAACCATATCAAAGTCTTCTGCTGAGGCAGAATATAAGTGTTTAACTCATACTGCTGCGGAATTACAATGGGTGACTTATGTTCTTAAGGAGTTACATGTTGCTTGGCAAAGTCCAGTTATTTTGTATTGTGATAATACTAGTGTTATTTCATTGGCAACTAATCCAGTTTTTCATGCCAGGTCTAAACACATAGAAGTTCAATATCATGCTGTCCGGGAGCTTGTTGAGTCAGGATTTTTGAAGCTTCGGCATGTGGTTAGTGAAGATCAGTTAGCTGATTTGTTTACAAAGGGAATGTGTTTTCCAGCGTTTTCCAGGTTGCTGCATCAGTTACTTGGATATCCAGCAGTGCAACTTCATACTTCTGAGACTACTACAGGGGATCCAGATGTCTCGTGACTGCTTTATCAGAGTTTTTCTGATTTGTGTACCCTTATTCCTTTTATGTTCTTGTTGGACTATTACTATTTGTTTTTGGTCTTTCCTTTTTTTACAACTAAACATTTTCTGTGTTTCTGTTTCAAACTGATTTTGTTGGCACATATCAGTTTGAGGAGGTATGTTAGATAGTCAATAATAGTCAGGTCAAGTCGGGTCTGTATTAGTCAGTCAAGTGTCCTATATGACAGGTCAAGTCTTGGTCTATGGGCTAGTTAATGAGGCACATCTTTATAGGTATAAATACTAGGCATGATTCTCTGTAACAAGGTACATTGAATATAATTTTGGAAATAACCAAGAGAAAGTAAAATTATTCGTCTCAATACATTTAGTCTTCTCAAAATTAATTCGTTCAACACATTTATCACGTTCTAGAACGGAAATTTATAAATCTAAATCATAATTCTAAAGAATACGGACAATTCGTATGGATTAAAATATTACAGATGGTTTCACGAAGTATATGGATATAATTCGCGAACTTACTAACTACAATTGAGAGTACATAAATATGTTTGGTAGATATGCTTTGACACTTGGCTGCAATAGATTGGTGCTAACTTAGTAATTTAAGGTTAATAGTTTCAATTTCCTACCATGATATGAGGCGTCACTATATATTGCCTATACGTGTTCTTGAGCAGATTAGTAAAGAAGGAAATAAGATTTCTTTCATTTAATAGTTTTGCCATTTGTCTTGTTGTCGTTGTTTGGTCAATTAATTTGTTAATGACACTGTGTTAGGATTATTCATACTATAGGATCTAAAACTTGGTTAGCTCGGATGGATTGGCTGTCACGTGGTGTATCTAGGTTTAGGGAGAAATTTTGGGTTTGACTAGGTATATATATACATGAGTCCTGCTAGCTTCCAAGAAGTCGAATAACCAAATAAAACGAAAGAAAAACCTAGGGAATATTAGCGGCGCAAAAGAAAATTAGAAGAAGAAAGGTTCTGGTTTTGTTTTGGAGTGAACAGAAGACTTAGAACTTGGTGGCGGTATTATTTAGTTTTGAGTTTCGGTTCTTGCAAAGGAATTTGCTTCTTCGGTTTCTATTCTTCTTCTTTATAATTGTTATGCTAGCGTTTCGAGGTAGGCACAAAATCAATTCATAAAATTATTTTGGTTAAATGCTTTTAAAATTATTGACTTATAATTTTGGTGTGATTAATAATATACTATATATATGTATATGATTATTAAATTCCGATCCATAAACATCAATCTCTAAAAATTATTTTGGCAGGATACACGTTATTTTTGGGAATAAAATTTGATTCCCTAAATCCACCTAAGAGAATAAAATTTGATTCTCTAAATCCACCTGAGGCTCCCTTGGCGCGAGCGAATAAATATGATTATTTATAATTATTGTTGTTGTTGCAATATGGATGATATGATCTGAGATATGCATGTTGCGGTCAAAATCGTGATTATTTTTATTAAAGAATTGAAAAATATTTTTGTTGCTTCTTTGCCTACTAAGGGTCACAATTCACGTCGTTTCATAATAAAACACTCCAGATTTTATGACACCACAACGAGCTAATGGTGGAAAAGCTTAGAGATCAATTTTGGGTGCTCTAGTTAGTAGATTGTTTTTTATGTTTTAAAAATTATAATAAAATATCGTCAAACTCTTTTAGATGATTCTACTGGGGATTATTTAGTATCTATTAATTATTAATACTTTGGAGGCTATTGGGTTAATGTATAAACAATAAAACAAGAACTCTCATATAGGGGCTTACACATTTATAAGGGGTTTTCATGTGAAGAAAAAATATGATCATTAGATATGAATTACAATAAAACCCTATCCATTATATTTTTATAATGGCTAAACTATCAATGTTTAATTAATAATAATTAATCTAATTAACTAATATATTAGACTAATAATAATTAATCTAAAATAATGTTATACTTAATCAAATCAAATCAGATTTGATATGTTTTGTTTTGGTGGGAAGAAAAAGTTGAAGAAAAAAGAGAACTTTTTGGAGATTTTTGAAAAACTCTAGATTTTAATTCACTTAACCAAAATGAGTGATTCTAGTGAGAAATTTGAGGTGGGTGAATCCTTATATGATAACCAAACCAAATTTTACATACCCATTGATGGAGACCCAACTATGGATGATCTCTTTGATGTTAGAGATGTTTTTACTCAAAGTGGTGATGGTGAATCTCAACCAAATGGAGAAACTAGCCGTATAGTGAAGATTCAATGGTCGAGAATAGTCAGGTATACCTCTAACTTAAACTCTTGGCCTTTTTATTGCTCAAAATTGATCAAATTACGTAAAAAAAGAAGAATTTTTTTTTTTTGTGATTCAGGCTAGTTTACGGTTGAGTTTTCATCTCGAACCCAACCGTAAGTATTATTTATGGTTTGTTGATCATCCTTACCTAACCGTAACTAGTCTTTAATGGAGAAAAACCTAATCGTAACAGTTTTACGGTTGTTTTTTTTGCATCGAACCCAACCGTAACTAATTATGTGCATGAGTATTTATTACTATTTATTGCACCAGTTATGGTTGGGTTCGACCAACATTTTCAAAATGTAAAGCATTTTACGGTTGGGTTCGATTTTTATTACCAACCGTAACTCACTATGTGTATTTCTTTTGTTTTTTACGGTTGGGTTCGATTTTTGATTCCCAACCATAATTCATTATGTATATTTTTCTTAGCTTTTACGATTGGTTATGGGGGTAAAATTCAACCGTGATTGTCCCTACGGTTGGGTACGATGCTCCTAACCTAACCGTAGATTTCTCTTTCCGTGTGTTTTATTGGCTAATTGTTTAATATTTTTGGTTCAGCGCGTGCTTGTACCTCATCCAATGTATGCTCAGCTTTCTCAAAATGATATTCTAACTGAAGATACTACAAATCACTATTTAAACGACTTGGTAGGTTAAAGATAATTTTTTAATTCCTTTGGACAATATTACTAAGTCTTTTTTTCTCTAACTTTGTGTTCTTGGACCATGTTGACATGGGAAAAGAAAGACGACGCAAAGTAATGGGCTAGAGAACATGGCAAACTCATCATGTGTTTGATTGTTTGTAACAATCAAGTGAATGAGCACCGCTTCCAAATGGTTTGCGAGTGTAGTGAACCATACAAGTCATGCGAAAAAGGGTAACGTGTATGAAGGAAAGACGAAGAGGAAGAATACTACTTTCACTAAGAAGAGGGGATGCCCTTTCAAGCTTCAATTTGAGACCAACAATGAAAAAAATAGTTTTTATCTAAAGTTGTATGCGGTCGTCACAACCATCTACCACCAAAGAGTTTATTAACACATCCTTATGCGGCACGGATCACCGAGGAAGAAAAGTTCATCGTAGGTTCCATGAAACAAAAGCGGATGAAACCAATTGATATCCTCAGACACTTGAAGCAAAGAAACCTGAAAAATGTTTCTATTTTTGGGACGATCTACAACGCAAAAGCCAAGGTGGAAATGGAAAGAAAAGGACCAAATTTATAAACTAATGTACTTGGGGGAGAAGCAAAACTACACTATGTTCCATGAAGAAGATGAGGATAAACAAATAAAATATTTTTTATTGGCTCATCCCGAGTTTATAAAGTTGGCACGTTGCTCCCATCAAGTGCTTCTAATTGATTGCACGTACAAAACTAACAAGTATGAGCTCCCGGTATCGGAACAAGTTAAATTATTCAACGTGGAAGGATATACCTTTAAGATGATTATTACCGATAAAGAACAAACCTTGATGAATGCAATACCAAGGGTCTTATCGGATGCTCATAATCTTTTTTGCACGTTCCACTTATGGAATAATATTCAAACCAAGTGCAAGATGATTATTCGGCAAAAAAAGAAAAGCGAGATGGAGAGAATTAAGAAATTACCGGTACCTAACCAAGAAATAGCCAAAGAAAAATTCGAGGAGGATGACAAGTTGGCGGAACTAAAATGGGATAGTTTCCAAAGAGAGTGGGAAGCTTTGACATGGTCTATCACCAAGGAAGCTTATGAAGAAAATGCTCGTATGTTAGTTGCGCATTAAAGCCAATATCCAAGTGTTGTGAAGTATTTGATGGACCGTTGGTTGAATCCGCACAAAGAGAAGTTTGTAGCGGCGTTCACAAACCAATATAAGCACTTTGATAACCAAGCTACAAGTACTGTAGAGTCATATCATAACCGATTGAAGAAGAAGCTTTATAGTTGTGATGGTGGGTTTTTTACGGTCTTTGAAGCAATGCACGGTTATTTTCTCCATGACCTTGACGGAATTAAGGAGAATTTCGAAGAAGCCATTGTAGAAAACACACCATTTATAAAGAAAACCCATGGCTCGAGGGAATTTCTTATAAAGTGTCACATTGCGCAATTGAGAAGATAATGTACGAAGTTAAGCATTATAGGTTAGTCAACTTGCACGGAAAAGAAGAGTGTTCTTGTCTTAATATGTCAAGTTTGAGACTCCCATGCCGGCATATGATATATGGCCAAGTACGAAGAAGACGGTGTGATCCCAATTCAAGATATTGATTCGTTTTGCAACAATTGACTTTCAATGAACCCATCGTCGAGCAAGATTTTGGTGGATCATTTGCTGATACTGACATTGGAAAAGCCCTAGCCGAGAAATACTCCATATTAAATCGGGCCCAAAGGTAAATATGGTTGAGTAAGTTGAGCAACTAAGTGTTTCCACACCCAAGGTACAATGTCAAGGAATCAACTAAGGGGAAGAGAAAGGGTAGGCCTCCTACGAAAGAAAAGAGGCGTGTAGTGCAGAAAAAAAAGAGGGAAATCTTGGTAGAATTAAAGAAAAAAGAACCTTCGGGTTTTGGGCATTTGCAAAAGGAATATGAAGTGGAGGATGATAAAGAGGTGAATGTTCAAGTTAGAAACAAACAGAGAAGAAGTTAAAAGGAACAAGGAAGACCAAGCCTAGTAGATTATAAAGGAAAACATCACGCGAACAAAAATGGAAGTTGGTGCCAAGGGAAAAGGTCCGACATTTCGCTCCAAACAAAAATCAAGAAGCATAATTGAGGTGAAGCAAAATGAACAATTACTTGAAGAGACATAAATGACTCCAATAATACTTGAGAAATAGTAGATCAATATTCCCGCCAATCCAAACTCAAGAAGAGTTAATATCAAAGAATTAGCGAGAAGCAAAGAAAATGCTAAGGGAAATACATCATTGGTTCAAGAGACGCAAAAGATCCGGCTTGCAAGAGGATTGATGCAAGCACCATCTAATTTTTCAAGAGATGAGAAATATAAAATTGTCCGAACCGAGCATATTATAAATGAAAATTATTTGCTATATTTTCCGGATTTTGTTTATAAATACATAAAGGCCACCGACGATGTTGGCGGCGATGATAATTGTGGTTACCATGTGTTCATCGAACAAGTCGGCATTTTAGTGGAGCAAAGAGTTAGGCTTGGACGAATGCGCTTATGTACGGTATAGATGTGCGGTTGAACTCTGTTCGTACCCGGAGTTGTACAAGCCAATGATGGCATCGGGGTAACCGGGAGAACAAGAGTCGGAGTTAAACAAGAAGTTCGTAGCATTCAAACGACGTTTAATAGGCAACAAGAATTTTTCAAGCGACTTTTGGATGTGTATGCCAATATGTGTCCAAATACTCACCAGCGCTTTCAATTGTATCAACTTGACGTGATCACGGTTATAAGAGTTACCAATTTCAGAACAAAAGTTTTCATAGATGGTTTGCCAATAACTCTGACTCATTATACCACATTGCCTTCGTTCTTTCTCCTCCTTTTGGATAACATAGTACATAGTTTCAGCAAATACATAAATCTTCATCCAAAGTAAAATCAGGATCTTCAACCATAGGTTGAGCCATAATCTAGTATATTAGAGTGATTGTTTAGTTGGAGATGATTGATGTAGAACAAAGGTGCAATTTCTTAAAAATAAGATGGGTTTGATATATACTCAATCATTCTTCTTTGTTTCTTATATAAAGAAGATGTAACAGCTCTATTTTGAAAAAACAGTCATACAAGGTTCCAACGACTCTATTTTCAAACCAAATAGTGCTACCAAAGTGAAACAAAAATTCAAAAAAATAATTTACGGTTGGGAAAAGGAAGCCCGAACCCAACTGTAAGTATGAGGAAAAAAGAATGACAGTTTTACGGTCGGGTTCGCATCCTCCAAACCCAACCATAAAACTGGGAACCAAATTTCTGTCAGTTTTACGGTTTGGTTTGGAGGATTCAAACCAAACCGTAAAACTAAGAACCCATTTCATGTCAGTTTCACGGTTGGGTTTTTGAGTCCCAACCCAACCGTAATTTTCCTAACCTTTTTTTTTTTGCATTTCCTTTCACTCCAAATTTGTGTAAATAAATCAAAATTTTAAACTTATTCATCCATTATAACTCAAATGAAGGTAAATTGGGTCATTCAATCAAACAAAAACAAACAAAAACGCAAGAACAAGAACATTATTTTTGTGGGTTCAGGAATATTTACGGTTGGGTTTGGAGTTTAGAATCCAACCGTAAAATTTAGTACTCATTTTATGGTTAGTATTTGACTGAAAATCCAACCGTAAAAAATCCTTTTTTGCATTGAATTTAAGGTCAAACATGGGTTAAAATTGAATTTTTAAACTTATTCATTCATTCAAACTAGATTTAAGTTAAATTGGGTCATTCAATCAAACAAAAACCCAAAAAATCGTAATTGTTTGATTTTTTTTTTATGGTTCAGGAAAAATTACGGTTGGGTTTTGGCTTCAAAATCCAAACGTCAAAAGGTGTCTTGTTATTGGTGTTGGTTGATGTGGTTATAGACAAGTGGTAAAAATATGATTCGTTAAGACTTGTGAAGATTGATGTTAGACTTAATTTCTAAAACTAAAAATAAAAAACTCAATTAAAAGTTGATTCAAGAATATAGAGAAAACTGAGGCGAAGGATTCCACCATTAACCAATTTTTAAGTGATTCAATTACTACCTATAATCAAACAACTCACATGTTTAATTTGATTCTAAAATATTTCCAATAAGTAGATTTTCAAAACAATAGTTGTAAACAAGAAGCATGGAACATCAAGAGCCCTAGACTAAGCATGAACCATCAAACGAAATCACAACTATTTAGTAAAAATCATATAATCAATGCAAAAATCAATGCAAAAATCATAAAAAGAATTGTAAAATTAATTAAAATAAGGAATTACCACTTTATTATTGGAAAAATGGCTACTTGGAGAGCCCATGTTGCAATTCTTAAAGATGATGTTGCCGTTGCTGTTGCTTCTGATGGTGGTGCTGATGTTGCTGATCCTACTGCTGATGATGGTGTTGTTCCTCCTGCGGCTGATATCTAATACTTGTTTTTGAGACTTGTTGGCTAAACTAAACTAAGACTTCTTGTTGTGTTAATTAGTTTGTATTGTTTTATTTGAATATTTTTTTTTTATTTTGTTTGGTACATGGATGAACTTATGGTTTAATATGTTACATGAATGGTTTGAAGTTCGCTTCACCTTTTATGTTATATGATTGGTGGTAAACACTATCATCTTATTTGCAATTGTGATCCAGAGTCGGTGGATAATACATATGTATCAACTGATTCTAGGCCCCTCCTATGAAAATTTTAACTTTTTGCAATAGATTCAGAATTGGTGGATACGACATATACGTACCACCGATTCTGACTGACTATCTAGCAAGTGTGATTTAGAATGGTCGATACATGTGTGTCGTATCCATCGATTCTAACTAACTCATTTTCTATTTTAACTGCAATTGTTTTTTTTATTAAAAAAGTTCTAACAAGAATTCAAAGTATCCAAAAAGTAAATCCATTTCATTCACTAAGAGTGGTTGTTATATATATGAAAGCTACAAATCATGGACATCCTATAGTTTATTTGTTAACAAAATCTAAGTACTTAATTCAACACGATTGTACCATTGATTTTATCTGGCTCGACCAATTCATCCCAAAGTTTCATGTTGGGCTCATATTTTTTTAGCTATTCCTTAGAGGTGTTATTGGTGAAACCTGGAAAATAAGTGAACCTACACAATTGAGGGAATGGACAATCTTAGTTAGTATAGCCTAAGACCGATAAAATATATCTTGTTTATGTTAACTATAACAATTTTTCGATCCTTAAGCGATTCATCACACTTTGTTCTCTTTGGTGTGAAGGTAAGAAATTCTCACTGACCAAAATAATTAACAGTGCAACTCCACGTATCCGCCAAGACATGGCCACATGAAGACATGGTCATCCAGTGCTTGTTGGTAATTGGTTCATCCCCCTATGGCCCTTGGACACGAGCAACAATTCGAACTCAACTTCTTTATCTTCCATTGTACCTTCCCTCATCATAGGATGTAAAATTCCTTGTTTTTTCATAGGTATAAGGCCACCATCTTTCTGAAATACTCGCATTGGGTTAGCTTCTCCTAATCCCCTAACTTAAATGGCCTATGTTTTCGGACATAACGTGAAAACCACAATTTCCATCCCCATCTACGTCGCGGTAGATAACATGTATGGACGAAAGATTGAAGGGAGTTTCATAAGATACTCATGGAATATCGTATAACACGTTCGATGGGGTTTACCCCACACATCCTTAGGTGTAATTAATCACCAATTGCGACTCTTATATTCAACGGTCCATTTGGTTCGTTTTGAGGAGTCATTGGACTCTTTCCATTTGCGTCTACCAAACTTGCTTGAATCTCTTGTGGGACAACTATGAACCCCTTTTTCCTTGCTTCCGATTTTGGTTGTACTCGTCTTGTAGTCGCTTGACTTTCTTGTGAAGGGACGATGGAAGACTTTTCCTTGGATTGTGTTGCACTCGCTTGACTTTCTTGCGTTGGAATAATGGGATCCCTTGGATCCTTTGACTTGGCTTGTTACCCACTTAGTCCACTTTCTTGCTTCTTTGGGCGACCCCCTTTCTTTGGAGTCGGAACGTCTTTATACATAGCCTCGGAAAACTCATGCCGTGAAGGGTTTCTTTGGTAACTTATCGCTGCCTTATACTCTTTCCTTTCTTGCTTCCTATCCACTTTGGTAGATTTTCTACCCGTCGGCGGTAGCTTAGTTGGTTTTTCAACCGGTTGCATATGGGGGTGAACGACGAGGATCAAGTCGTACATCAAAATGTTTTGTGCAAATTATTTTTGTTGGAGTAGCCCTCGATTATTTTTCTCCCAATATCCATGTCTGCAAATGATTCACTTGCATCTTCTATCGAGCTTGGTGTGAAAGTAAGTTGCTTCCAAAACAGATCGATAGCCTCAAAAAGAATCCCATGAGGGTAACTAGCAATCATGTGACAACAAGAGAGTCCCACGGTCGTCATCGTCTTACAAGAACAAACAATCTTATTTCTCCCGTACTTGTTATCCTTAAAATACTTATAATCCTTTATCATAAAATGGATAACCAATGCGACACCCTATAAGTAATACCCCTTAGCAAAAAATAGTAATCGGAGTACATGGTCACAATTTTCATACTACTCTATTCTATTTGGACCTGAATCTTGTTGATATCATCTATGGTGTATTGATGGATATATTCTTGTACCATAACCACATTATTTTGACTCCCCTAAAGTAGATTTTTCAAACTTCCATGAGACCCTTCCGCTATACTTGTTGCTTTATTCTTGTAATGCTTATGTTGGTTGGTAGACGTGTACATAAACTTTTCTTTATGCGGCTCCAACAACTGCTTTACGCAATAAACTACCGCTTTCTCAGCAACCTTTATCAAAAATAATAATATGAAACTCTCCAGATTAGCTCGGACATCAAATGTAGATTTATACTCTAGCTCGGACATCAAATGTACTATCAAATCCCAATGATGTTGAAAAGCTTTCTATTTCAATTTATTATCTCCATACTCTTTTGTGGTTTTATTTTTCTCTTACCGTCGTTCTCCTGAGTTAGGACATTCATCTTTAGCCTTCTCACAAGCAGTACTTTTCTGTGTTTTTTTACCTATGGATATGGCCCCTGCAATACGCTCTGATGTTGCATTGTATGTGCCATGTACAAAGAATTTTTTTGGCATCTGGGATACTCACCTCAATTGCATTTATTAGTGTTTTATCCTTATCCGTCACTATGACCCTAGGCATTTGATCGCTATGGTAAATCTCTTTCAAGGTTTCCGACATCCAAATAAAACTCACACCATTCTCCCGATCCATAAAACCCCATAACACCGTGAAAGTTTGTTATCCGAAGTATGGCCACATATGTTTAACGACGGGGTGTTGTACTTGTTTATCGTTTAAGTGCAATCTATCAACAAAACTTGATAGAAGTATTAAGCCAATTGGATCATCTTCAGATGTGTCAAGAATATACGAGTCACTATGTCGTCCACTATACATGCTTCTTCATTGTTTAGTTGTGTTTCTCGGCTAACCATTGGGATTGTTCCATAACTACACTACCATCATATTGTTTATAATTGACGGTTTATAATTGTTTATAATTCTTTATAATTGTTCTTTATAATTGAGAAAAATGTGTTTCTATTCTTCTTCTTTATAATTGTCATGCTAGCGTTTCGAGGTAGGCGCAACATTAACTCTTAAAATTATTTTGGTTAAATGCTTTCAAAATTATTGATTCATGATTTTGGTGTGATTGATAATATACTATATATGTGTATGATTATTGGGCTCCGGTCCATGAGAAACGATCCCTAAAAACCATTTTGATGGGATACGAGCTATCCTTGGGAACAAATTTTGATTCCCTAAACCCACCTGAGGTCCCTTGGCGCGAGCGGATAAATATGATTATTTATGATTACTGTTGTTGTTGCAATATGGATGACATGATCTGAGATATGCATGTTGTGGTTAGAATCATGATTGTTTTTATTAAAGAATTGAAAAATGTTTTTGTTGCTTCTTTGCCTACTGAGGGTCACAACTCACTTGTTTTATGATAAAACATTCCAGATTTTATGACACCATAACGAGCTAATGGTAGAAAAGCTTAGAGATCAATTTTGGGTGCTTAGATTGCTTTATGTTTTAAAATTTTTAATAAAATATCATCAAACTCTTTTAGATGATTTTACTGGGGATTATTTAGTATCTATTGATTATTAATACTTTGGAGGCTATTGGGTTAATGTACAACCAATAAAACAAGAACCCTCATTAGGGGCTTACACATTCATAGAGGGGTTTTCCATGTGAAGACAAAATATGATCATTAGATATGAATTACAAAAAACCCCTATCCACTATATTTTCATAATGAATAAACTATCAATGTTTAGTTAATAATAATTAATCTAATTAACTAATAGATTAGACTAATAATAATTAATCTAAAATAATTTTATACTTAATCAAATCAAATCAGATTTGATATGTTTTGTTTTGGTGGGAAGAAAAAGTTGAAGAAAAAAGAGAACTTTTTGGAGATTTTTGAAAAACCCATGATTCACTCAATAAAAATGAGTGATTCTAGTAAGAAATTTAAGGTGGGTTAATCCTTATATGATAAACAAACCAAAAGTTTACATACCCATTGATGGAGACCCAACTATGGATGATCTCTTGGATGATAGAGAGGTTTTTACCCAAAGTGTTGATGGTGAATCTCAACCAAATGGAGAAACTAGCCATCAAAGTGAAGATTCAATGGTTGAGAATAGTCAGGTATACCTCTAACTTAAACTCTTGGCCTTTATATTGCTCAAAATTGATCAAATTACGTAAAAAAGGAAGATTTTTTTGTATTCAGACTAGTTTACGGTTGGGTTTTCATCTCGAACCCAGCCGTAAATATTATTTATGGTTTGTTGATCATCCTTGCATAACCGTAACTGGTCTTTAATGGAGTAAAACCTAATTGTAATAGTTTTACAATTGGGTTTTTTGCATCGAACCCAACCGTAACTAATTATGTGCACGTGTATTTATTACTATTTATTGCACCAGTTATGGTTGGGTTCGACCAACATTTTCAAAACGTAAAACATTTTACGGTTGGGTTCGATTTTTATTACCAACCGTAATCCACTCTGTGTATTTTTTTTGTTTTTTTACAGTTGGGTTCGACTTTTGATTCCCAGCCCTAATTGATTATGTATAGTTTTCTTAGCTTTTACTATTGGTTATGGGGGTAAAATTCAACCGTAATTGTCCCTACGGTTGGGTACGATGTCCCTAACCTAACCATAAATTTCACTTTCCGTGTGTTTTATTGGTTAATTCTTTGATATATTTGGTTCAACGCGTGCTTGTACCTCATCCAATGTATGCTCATCCTTCTCTAAATGATATTCTAACTGAAGATACTACAGATCACTATTTAAACGACTTGGTAGGTTAGAGATAATTTGTTAATTCCTTTGGACAATATTGCTAAGTCTTTTTTTTCTTTCTAACTTTGTGTTCTTGGACCATGTAGACAGGGGAAAAGAAAGACGATGCAAAACAACGGGCTAGAGAACATGGCAAACTCATCATGTGTGTGATTGTTTGTAACAATCAAGTGAGTGAGTGCCGCTTATAATAACTTACGAGTGTAGTGGATTCTATACAAGTCATACGAAGAAGGGTACCGTGTATGAAGGAAAGATGAAGAAGAAGAATATTACTTTCACTAAGAAGAGGGGATGCCCTTTCAAGCTTCAATTTGAGACCAACAACTAAAAGAAGTGGTTTTTTCTAAAGTTGTATGCGGTCGTCACAACCACCTACTACCAGATAGTTTATTAACACATCCTTATGCGGCACGGCTACCGAGGAAGAAAATGTCATCGTAGGTTCCATGACCCAAAAGCGGATGAAACCCATTGATATCCTCGGACACTTGAAGCAAAGAAACCTCGAAAAATGTTTCTACTTTGGAGACGATCTACAACGCAAAAGCCAAGTTGAAAAGTGAGAAATGGTAAGAAAGGGACCAAACTCAACAACTAATGTACTTGGGGAAGAAGCACAACTACACTATGTTCCATGAAGAAGATGGGGATAAACAAATGGATTGCACAGTAATCCCATCAAGTAATTCTAATGGATTGCACGTACAAAACTAATGTATGAGTTCCTGGTATTCAATTTTATCGGGCAAACTTCTACCAAGTCCCCCTTTAGTGTTGCATGTTGCTTCTTGAGAGACGAGCTCTATGTGTGGGCATTGAAACAAGTTAAATTATTCTACGTGGAAGGATATACCCCTAAGGTGATTATCACTGACAAAGAACAAGCCTTGATGAATGCAATACCAAGGGTCTTCCCGGATGCTCATAATCGTCTTTGCACGTTCCACTTGTGGAACAATATTCAAACCAAGTGCAAGCCGATTATTTGGACAACAAATAAAAGTGAGATGGATAGAATTAAAAAATTACCGGTACCTCAACAAGAAAAGGCCAAAGAAAAATTCGAGGAGGATGACAAGTTGATGGAACTAAAATGGGCTAGTTTCCAAAGAGAGTGGGAAGCTTTGACATGGTCTATCACCAAGGAAGCTTATGAAGAAAATGCTCGTATGTTAGTTGCGCATTGGAGCCAATATCCAAGTGTTGTGAAGTATTTGATGGACCATTGGTTGAATCCTTACAAAGAGAAGTTTGTAACGACGTTCACAAACCAATGTAAGCACTTTGATAACCAAGCTACAAGTACTGCAGATTCATCTCACAACCGATTGAAGAAGAAGCTTCATAGTTGTGATGGTGGGTTTTTTACGGTCTTCAAAGTGATGCTCGGTTATTTTCTCCGTGACCTATATAGAGTTAACGAGAATTTTGAAAGAAGTCGTTGTAGAAAACCATTTATAAAGACGACCCATGGCTCGAGGGAATATCTTATAAGGTGTCGCATTGTGCCAAGTACGAAGAAGACGATGTGAGCCCAATTTAAGATATTGATCCGTTTTGGAAACAATTATCTTTCAATGGACCCATCGTAGAGCAAGATTTTGGTGGATTGTTTGCCGATACCGACATTGGAAAATCCCTAGCCGAGAAATACTCCACATTAAATCGGGCGTAAAGGTAAATATGGTTGAATAAGTTGAGCAACCTAGTGTTTCCACACCCAAGGTACGATGTCAAGGAACCAACTAAGGGGAAGATAAAGGGTAGGCCTCCTACGAAAGAAACGAGGCGTGTAGTGCATAAAAAGACGAGGGAAATCTTAGAAGAATCAAAGAAAAGAGAACCTTCGGGTTTTGAGCATTTGCAAAAGGAATATGAAGTGGAGGATGAGAAGGAAGAGGATGTTCAAGGTAGAAACAAAAGGAGAAGAAGTCAAAAAAGGAACAAGGAGGACCAAGCCTAGTAGATTATAAAGGAAAATATCCCGTGCTTCCTTCTCAAGAGAGTTCAACAATGAAAGTTGGTGCCAATGGAAAAGGTCTGATATTTAGCTCCAAACAAAAATCAAGAAGCATAGTTAAGGTGAAGCAAAATGAACAGATTCTTGAAGAGCCACAAATGACTCCAATAATACTTGAGAAAGAGTCGATCAATGTTCCCTCCAATCCAAACCCAAGAAGAATTAGTATCAAAGAATTAGCGAGAAGCAAAGAAAATGCTAAGGGAAATGCAACACTGGTTAAAGAGCCGTATACGATCCGGCTTGCAAGAGGATTGATTCAAGCACCATCTAATTTGTCAAAAGATGAGAAAGGTAAAATTTTCCGAACCGAGCACATAATATATGAAAATTATTTGCTATATTTTCCGTATTTTGTTTATGAATACGTAAAGGCCACCGACGATGGTAATTGTGGTTACCATGTGTTCATCGAACAAGTCAGACATTTTAGCGGAGCAAAAGAGTTAGGTTTGGATGAATGCACTTATGTACGACATAGATGTGTGGTTGAACTCCGTTCGTACCCGGATTTGTACAAGCCAATGATGGTATCGGGGGAACCGGGAGAACAAGAGTCGGAGTTAAACGAGAAGTTCGTTGCATTCGAACGACGTTTAATAGGAAACAAGAATTTGTCAAGCGACTATCGGATGTGCATGCCAATATGTGGCCAAATACTCACTAACGCTTTCAATTGTATCAACTTGACGTGATCATGGTTATAAGGGTTACCGGTTTCAGAACAAAAGTTTTCATAGATGGTTTGCCAATAACTCTGACTCATTATACCACCTTGCCTTCGTTCTTATCATCTTTTTGGATAACATACAATATAGTTTCAGCAAATATATAAATCTTCATCCAAAGTAATATCAGGAGCTTCAACGTTGAGCCATAATCTAGTATATTAGAGTGATAGTTTAGTTGGAGATGATTGATGTAGAAGAAAGGTGCAATTTCTTAAAAATAAGATGGGTTTGATATATACTCAAACATTCTTTTTTGTTTCATATATAAAAAAGATATGTAACGGCTCCATTTTAAAGAAAGAGTCGTACAAGGTTCCAACGGTTCTATTTTCAAACCAAATAGGGCTACCAAAGTGAAACAAAAATTCAAAAAAACAATTTACGGTTGCGAAAAGAAAGCCCGAACCCAACCGTAAGTCTAGGAAAAAAAGAATGAAAGTTTTACGGTTGGGTTCGCATCCTCCAAACCCAACCATAAAAATGGGAACTAAATTTCTGTCAATTTTACGGTTGGGTTTGAAGGATTCAAAACAAACTGTAAAACTGGGAACCTATTTTCTGTCAGCTTCACGGTTGGGTTTTTAAGTCCCAACCCAACCGTAAATTTTCCTAAACCATTTTTTTTACATTTCCTTTCACTCCAAATTTGTGTAAATAAATCTAATTTTTAAACTTATTCATCCATTATAACTCAAATGAAGGTAAATTGGGTCATTCAATAAAAAAAACTAAAAAAATCGCAAGAACAAGAACATTATTTTTGTGGGTTCAGGAATATTTACGGTTGGGTTTGGAGTTTAGAATCCAACCGTAAAACTTAGTACTCATTTTATGATTAGTATTTGACTGAAAATCCAACCGTAAAAAGTCCTTTCTTGCATTTAATGCAAGGTCAAACTTGGGTTCAAAATCGAATTTTTAAACTTATTCATTCATTCTAACTAGATTTAAGATAAATTGGGTTATTCAATTAAATAAAAACCAAAAAAATTGTAAGTGTTTGAATTTTTTTTTGATGGTTCAGGAAAATTTACGGTTGGGTTTTGGCTTCAAAATCCAAACATCAAAAGGTGTCTTCTTATTTACGGTTGGTGTTGGTTGATGTGGTTATTGACAAGTGGTAAAAATATGATTCGTTAAGACTTGTGAAGATTTATTTTAGATTTAATTTCTAAAACTAAAAATAGCAAACTCAACTAAAAATTATTCAAGGATATAGATAAAACTGAGGCGAAGGATTCTACCATTAACCAATTTTTAAGTGATTCAATTACTAACAATAATCATGCAACTCACATATTCAATTGGTTCTAAAATATTGCCAATAAGTAGATTATCAAAATAATAGTTTTAAATCAGAAGCATGGAACATCAAGAGCCCTAAACTAAGCATGAACCATCAAACGAAATCACAACTATTTAGTAAAAATCATATAATCAATTTTAAATCAATGTAAAAATCACAAAAAGAATTATAAAATTAATTAAAATAAGGAATTACCACTTTATTATTGGAAAAATGGCTTCCTCCGTTGCCTCAATAATGGGGTTTAGTTCCTCATGTTGTACACTCTCTCAAAATAATTATTCATGGCTCAAAGAGTTACAAAAAGAAAGAAAATAAAATTAACACAAAAAACAGATATGGGTATAACTGTTGCAATGAATATTTTTGTGTTGTTAAAGAGAAGAACTGATACAGTGAATAAACGACTGGTTCTGGGCGCTGTCAATTACGAAAGAAAAGGTAACAACAATAAACAACAGTTCTAGGATGATGTATGTTCTTCTTCTTCTTCACGAATAAAAAGGAACTCTTTTTGAATTTTTTTCTATTGATTCTCGATCTCTGTTACCTCCCCAATCTCTGTATCTTACCTCTGTGACTCCCCAACACCTTAAATATGCATCACAAGACTGAAAATATTACCAAATAATTCTCGCATATCTTCTTTAATGGAAACAATTCTCGAAAATATTTTTTCACGTTGTTGTGATCTCAATCTTTGATTCCTTTCCTTCTATCGGTTTTGATTTATTTCTAGATGATTCTCTTCCCCAATTTTCACCTCATAATAACATTTATATCAAAGAAATATTCTCATATGAAATAGGGAAGAGTATCAAAAGTTTACCGAGATATTTTTTCTCTATGTTTTGGCAAGAGTCGTGATTCTGTTTGTGATTTTCTAGTCTTGTCATCGAGCAACACCTACTTTTAATATGGTAAGAGTATATTCTGCCTTAAATTCTTACTAAAGACCGAAAATACTCGCTAGAGAAATATCACAGTTTGGCAAAGAAATATTCCCTCAAGTTATTTGTATTTGAATTTGGGCATGGGTGCCCTGAACCAAATGCGAGTGCCTTTATCCAAACTTCTGGGGTGCCTTTATCAATTTTTCGGGTGCCTTGAACACTTTTATGAGCTATTTTTTCCAAAAAATATTTATTTCCCAAAAATACCTACAAACATAAAACACCATAATAAGTACAAAAATGAGCACTAACAATATATAGAATTGAGACAAATCAGACACAAAAATGTGTCTATCAAATACCCTCAAACTTATTATTTGCTAGTCCTCGAGAAAATCTAATCTAAAAAATAAAAATCCTAACTCACTGTCGCAGGCATCACGATTGCACTTAGCGTGTGCAATAAGCCTTTGAACCCCTAGGTGACCCTAGTGGACGAGTGTTGTCTCGTCAGGGTTTATAAAGAGGTGTACCCACAAAACCTTTACTCCAACATTTATCTACTTGTGAACGATTGAGGGTGGACACTAAACATGCTATTTAGTTGGCTATTAACTTCTTTGGTTATGAGAGGAATTATCCTGTTTTGAATCCAATTGATGTACACAAGTTTGTACTCAAGCGTACTAAAATTCATACATAAGAAAACAAAGCTCTACTTAGATAGTCGTACAATGGACCACGATACTCAGAATTTAACAAACCACTGAGTCATGAATAAATTAAGAAGATGGATATGGAGATAGAAGTGTGCGGCTGTTGACTAAAGCGAACGATGTTTCCCAGAATACCTATATGAACATCGTGCTAAGATGAATCCTAATGGATTGAGATACGCACCCACTAGTTTGAATCCTAATTCTAGTATCAACTCAGCTGGTATATACAAGGGCCCCAACGGTCTATTTATTGAATATATACAATTTTGTTTTAACAACATGATTAGATCTTTTGAATCTAAGCGCATGCTCCTTGTCAGCAGAATACATGATAGTTCCCATGGATCCTGCGTTCCACGCTTGCTTAGGCAACAAAGACAGGGAGAACACATACATATTGCTATCCAAGTGTCAATTTTTTTTTGTCTGAACAAAAATAAAATACAAAAATGGGGCTTGATCTCAATCACTCCACTCCATCCTAGCGGTGACAACTAGGTGATACTAGTGACCCACCAAATCTCTTTGAGAAACACATAAAGTTGTAAAATAAAAACAGAACGTGACATGGTGACAACTCTGAGATATGGTGACGACTATCATGTTTTTCCTAACACTTGAGCTCTGTTCTTTTATGAATATACCCTTTAGTTGGGTCCCTCAAATCCTACAACCAAGGGTTTGTTTCCATCTACTTAGAGTGGTTAGTGTCATCCTAAATTGTTCATAAATTTCTAGACTTTGGAGTTTCATATTGCACTAAAAGTTTATCCCTTACCCCCAAACTTAAATCTAACATTGTCCTCAATGTTCTAAAGATGAAAAAAGCATGAACAAGGAGAAGATGTTACCACCCAAAAGAAAGGAAATAAGAAAAGATATTACCGTGTCGCATGAGCATGGGTTACTTCCCAGCGAGTGCTAAGTTTAAAGTTTTCAGCCATACATCAAATACCACAAAATGACTAGTCTTCTTTCAAAATCATATACCAATAGCCGAAACAACTGTGGGTCAACAATACCAAATAGAGATGACACAATTATAAGACACATGTACTTGATCAGAAAAATAGACAAACTGAGCACAACCTTATCTAAGGTTTCTAAGGTTTCGTTCAAGACAACTATATTTATATGGGGTACCCATTTGGTCTCCATCTGAATGTCCATATAAACAGGTTCAACCTAGTGACGGGTCTCTAGTAGCTGGATTTCCTCATGGAAAGTATCAGGAGGATCGGTTTGTGGAGCATGAAGAAACTCAAGTAATACCTTAAATGCACAAAACTCGATCCCCAAGTTAGGGACTTCAAGTAGGGATACTTGACGATCACAAGAATCATTACTAACCCCAAAATTAGGATAAATAATATTCTCAACTGGACCAAAACCTATTGGATGGATTCTGGGGTCCGTAAGGTCAGCAAATGCCCGATTTCTTTTATGAACTAGTCATCTGAACGAACACCATCATCAAAATCATATAATAGATTATTAAAGAAGGTCTCTAACAAAGGATCATCAACTAAGGTGTTAATCATAGTTACTTCCTATGGTTCGCTGAAAGGTTCATCAAATAATGGATTGTCAAACACAGTGCAGACTAATGGATCACGAACTAAAGTGCTAATCATGTTTACCTCTTCTAAATCATCCATCCCAGAAGACTGTCTACTAACATTAAAGACATTTAGTTCAGTGGTCATATTATCAAAAGATATGTTCATAAGTCATGTTCTACAGTTGATGACATCATTGGATGTGGCTAAAAATGGGCGACCTAGAATCACCAGTATTTGAACATTTTGGTCTTGAACAGGCTGGGTCTCTAGAACAACAAAATCCACTGGATAAATGAACCTATCAACCTCAATAAGAATATCCTCTATGACACCACGAGGGACTTTGACAGACCTATCAGCTAACTGCAGTGTGATGTGATTTTAGAATACCATATATAAATAAACCGCAATCGCACGGTGTCTACAATGCAGACAACGACAAGTACGGGTCGAATCCACAGGGAGCGGGGACAATACTGTAATCAATATCTCTAATCAACTAACCAGAAACAATATTTGGTATTTTTAGAATTATGAATAAAATAATAAAACAACTAAACTAATAAAATAACTAAACAGAGAGAGTCAGTAACCAGGGTTTTCAGTATTCACCACTATTTCTATTTAATTATTGAAGTGAAACATAACTCCTGAATATTTAGGGTCGCAAATATCACTGGGACTCCATAGCATGGTGCATCAAAAGTTCTAAGTCTAAGCATACACCATCAAATTGCATTAGCGAGAAAATTGTACGAAACTAATTATAGGTCCACAAATAATACCTGACTATTCTAAGCATACCCCATCTAAGGATTTAACCCAAGCATGAAATATCAAATAAGTAGACAAATATATTTGCAACAAGTAGATTTTCAAAATAACAATTGTAAACCAAAAGCATGGAACATCAAAAACCTAGGCCAAGCACGTACCATCAAACGAAATCACAATTGTTTAATAAAATTCAATAAATCAAAATCATGGAATTAATCTATTCAAATCATAATAGTCTGTATCAAATACTTCATTTAATTGATCTAAAACTTTAAGTGGTTTCAACATTAAACCCTAGCTACAAAATTAATTAGCAAGACATGGAGTTGGGTTTCTTAAAACCCATAAAAATAAATAATAGAAAAGTAGAGAGGGAGAGATCACTGTGTTTCCGGCAAGAACACTTCTGTGCTAAAACTCCCTAGAAAAAAATCTGCACCGAACTACCTCCTCTTTATCTCATCCTGTCTCCTGTAGCTCTTTTCTGACGCTCCCCTACTCCCTTTAATCTGTCTTTGTTCCCTACTTTCTCTTCACCGTACCTAGAGAAAAGAAAACAGAAAACCTCCTCTATCTTCCGTACCTGCTTACGCAGCTGTCTCCCCTCTACTGTTCACTTCCTCTATCCGTCTACTACTGTCTCTGTCCTTTCACCTCCCACAAAAACAAAGAAAACCTAAAAAGAAAGCTCATGTATACCTCCGTATTCTCCTTCATAAAAGAAAACCTAGGCAGCAAAAACTCCCCCTCGTCTCTCTCTTCTTTTCCTTTTATAGGCCGTCGGACTCTCTCTTTAATCCCTCTCTAGCCAGCATCCTACCACCGACCCAGCCGTACTTGCCACTCACTCCCCACTGACGATGTCTCCTACTTTTCAATCACGTTTTCTCTCTTTTCCTTATACCAAAAAGAACTTTTACCTAGCTAGCCTTTTTCCCAAGAAAACCCAATACCTAGCAGACAAGTCACCTCTACCTATCTCACCTAGTCTATCCTACTCCCTCACTGTCCTTTCACCATCCACCGTACATACCTCTTTCACCGTACAAATCTCTAACCAATTCCTCTTCCAACCACACCCTAGCATGTTCCCTTTAATCACGTCTTTCACCTAGATGTCCTATTTGTCTGCCTACTCCCACGTGAATATTGTCAAAACTCAAAAGATATCCCACACCAACTTTCTTTTCTTCGCTTCATTCTAAACTCCATCTCAATCTCTCATCATCCAATAGCCATCCGGTCCATCTACTTCTTTTGTATACCTGATAGGCTTTTAGATTACCCTATATAAATAACCACAATCGCACGACGTCTAACTAGTAGACAACGACAAGTATGGGTCGAACCCACAGGGAGCGGGGACAATACTGCAATCAATATCTCAATTAACTAACCAGATGCAATATTTGGGATTTTTAGATTTATGAATAAAATAATAGAACAAACTAAACTAATAAAATAAATCAAATGGGAGAGTTGGTAACCAGGGTTTTTAGTATTCACCACTATTTCTATTTAATCACTGAAATGAAACATAACTCATGAATATTTATCTATTGTTCGTTCTATCGACATCACCTATTATATGTATTAGAGTCGCAAATATCACTGGGACGCCCTAAGCATGGCGCATCAAAAACCCTATGTCTCAAGCATACTTCATCTAATTGCGTTAGCGAGAAAATAATATGAAACTAATTATAGGTTCACGAATAATATCTGGCTCTTCTAAGCATACCCCATCTAAGGATTTAACCCAAGCATGAAATATCAAATAAGTAGACAAACATATTTGATATCCTATTAATTCTGCGCATAGGTTACTGTATTGTACAGAACCGGTGAAGCAACAACTAATTTTTCATTAAATCAATAAATCAAAACCATGGAATTAATTTATTCAAATCATAATAGTCTGTATCAAATAATTCGATTCAATTGATCTAAAACTTTAAGTGGTTTCAACATTAAACCCTAGCTACAAATTAATTAGAACATGGAGATGGGTTTCTTAAAACCCATAAAAATAATTAAGAAGAATAGAGAGGTTTAAACCAGTATTCCGTAAAGATGTCTCTTTATTCGTTATACACACAGCCGTCCTCTTCTTTCTCCGTCTGGTGCTCTCTGTCCAGGACTCCTGTACGCCTCCATCCCAACCTCCAAACTCAGAACTGAAAAGAGAACCCTAGCATAGGCTAAAAATCAGAATCCCCCAAAGAAAAATATTCTAACCGTCCTTTTATACTCTTTTCACAATTTTCGTTTGACCCCACGTACTAACCCAGACGCCTGCCAAAAATAGAACCCAAAAAGAGCCCCCCACTTCTCTCACGTCTTCTATCAACTCATTTTTTTTCTCACGTGAAATCAACTTGCAAACACCAAAAATAAGTCCACCTTCATTCTCTTCACACGTCACTTTCTTGTCCCTCAATCAAAGGCCAAAAACAATCACATGTCCCCTTCTCTCCAACACACAAAGTACACCCTATATGTCTAGCTCTTTCTTTTCTTTTCCAATCACGTGAATACTTCCAACTTCTTACCTCTCTCCTTCCTTTACTTAGCCTTCACCTGACACACCTCTCTCCAACTTTTCATCCAACCGTATTTCTCTAGCCTTTCTTTAGTCTCTCTCCATAGATTCCCTCACTAGGTCTTTCTTCCCTAGGTTTCCTAGCCTTCTCTAGCTATTCATTCCCTTCCAGCCGGACACCAAGAACGAACGGACCCTCACTTTCTCATGCTATTTTTAACTTAATCACTGATGGCAACAACCACTTCTCGCCCAAATTCGGTATTAACAGAATTTCACCCATTTAACCATGTTTTGCATTTAGCTTTGGAATTTAAATGTTCCACCTAAAATAACATAAAAATAATAATGTTAACACAAATACAAGTACTAAAAAATATAAATTAAATGGTAAATATGTATAAATTATGCCCATAACAATACCCAACGACAGAAACTCACTTTCATTTCTTTCAGCCAATGCTTACGCGTAATTTGAGTATTCCTTTTAAAGTATATGTTAATGGCAAACATCCTAATATACCACCACGTGATCAGCTGACTTTCTTTGTCACTTAAATATAATGCAAATGGTTTGCATGTCAGGTTAGTTAAGGCGTTCATCAGCTCTGTATTCATCTGTCATGAGTAATTTAGCCGTATTTTACCCCTTTCAACGTGTAACATCGGGTTTCATGTATGCTACCTATAAAACATAAAACAATAATATTAACATAAAATTAAGTACTAGCAAATATTAATTAGGAGGTAAATATGTATAAATTATGCCTGTATCACAGTGTCATTTTGGTCGGTTTTAACTTACCAAGACCTAGCTGGGTGTACACATGATACAGAAGTAAGTTAACACTAGCTCCTAAGTCAAGCAATGCCTTGTCAACCACGTGATTATCGATCACACAAAATATGGTGGGGTATCCAGGGTCTTTATACTTAGGGGGTGTTTGGTTCAGAAGGATTGAACTTACTTGACCAGTTAAAATTGAATTATTATGTACATTAAGCTTACGCTTTTGTGTACAAAGATCTTTAAGGAACCTGGCATACGCAAGAATTTTCCTAATTGCATATAACAACAGAATGTTAATGTTGACCTGTTTAAACATTTCCATTAGTTTGTTAAAGTGGATTCCTTCCTACAAGGACTTAACAACTGCGAATACGGGGCTTTGGGTTCATAAGACCTGGCTTGGTCAAGACCCTTATAAGTATCCTTAGAGACTTTGCCGGTCTCTTCAACCTTCGACTCAAATGGTTCAGATGAAGGTGGGTCTATAACCAGATTTGTATTTTGGGGGCATTGTCACCTTATTGTCAACCAACTTACCACTTCTAAGAGTTATAATAGAATTCACATGATTGAATGGTTTCTCACCAGAAAATAATTCATGAACTCCTCTAGGGTTGGGTTGTTTCTGACTAGGAAACTTACCCTTTTATATCAAAGACTCATTTACCTTAATAACCTGAATTCGTAGATTGGAAATAGCCTGTTTGTTTTCCTATGTAATCTTATTATTATCCTGTAAACTTTATTCAACCAATTGCTGAAACTTTATAGTGTTCTGAGCTAACATGGTGAGAGACTCTTCTAAACTCATGATCTTCTTATCTGAAGAGCTCTAAAACTGTGCTGGTCTAGATGGATTCTTAGTATAACCAAAACCTGGGGGATTACTAAGCTGACCTTGGCTCTGACCCTTATACCAAGAAAGGTCTGGATGGTTTCTCCAACCAGGGTTATAGGTTTCTGAAATTTGGGTCAAATTTCTGATGGTTATCAAATCTAGTGTTATTATAAAGAGCATGGGCTTGCTCTTCAACAGTTTTTCCTTCCCAAAATGACTTAGGCTTAATTGCACAACTAGATTGGCTCAGTTCTAAGGATTGTAACCTTTTTGATGTAGCTGCAATTTCGGCATCTGATTCAAAAGTTCCATCTACCTTATTGACATTACCTCTGCTCAGTAAAAATTTTCTCTGGAGTTCCCTACTACATTCCCATTGCTGGGTTTTTTCGGAAATTTCATTAAAAAATGTCATTGCCTCATCAACAGTTTTACAGTGACAACTCCGTGTACACAACGACTCGACCATGTCGGCGTTGGATAATCTAGCCCTTCATAAAGGATCTGGACTAGTCTAAACTTTTCTGGACCGTGATGAGGATATTGTATCAATAAATCATTGAACCTCTCCAAATACCTATATAAAGATTCTCCCTCTTGTCGCACATATGTGGAAATCTCTTGCCTAATAGATGATGTTTTGTGCTTAGAGAAAAACTTCGAGAAAAAGGCAGCGGTAAGCTGTTCATATGTTTCGATGGACTCAGATGGAAAACTATATAACAAAGATTTGACCTTGTCTCTCAGGGAAAAAGGAAACAACCTAAGTCTCAAAGCTTCATCAGTCAGGTTGTGAATTCTTAGGGTATTACATACTTCAAATTACCTAATGTGAAAGTATGGGTTTTCATTTTCTTTTCCTAAGAAGATTGGGAGCATCTGTATGGTCCCGAGTTTCAACTCATAGTTTGCTTGAGTTGAAGCTAACTTGATACATGATAGACGAGAATTCCTATTGGGATTCAATAAATCTTTTAAAGTTGCCATTTCCGGCACACCCGAAATACTAGGAATTACTTCCCCACTAAGAGACAAATTCTCAAAACTAAAATTTCCAAAAATAGGGCTCTCAAAAGAAGGGTTCCCTAAATTCGGTTTCAAAAATAGAGTTTCTATTATCGTTACTGATCAAACGACCAATAAAACCTCTTCTCCAGGTACGCTCACTTAATGCTTTAGACGGCTTGGGAGTACAATAAAATAACCCATAATAGGAAGGGAATTCTAAAAAACACAAGCAAGTATGACTCGACCAAGCAAACTTATTTCATCTAGCAAACAAAAAGCATGATGACTCCACTTAGATTGTTTCTATACCAGCTTCTATTCTTCCAATAGACAACTAGTTACAGTTTTATTAAACCTCTTAGAACGATATGAATTAGATTAAGTCAATGAGAAACATGATAAGCTCTAAGGAGATTTGATAACCCTGCCTCCTTGAAAAATGTTTCCTTGGGTTACAATATGGCTCGAATCAACTTAAAATAATCATCCTGATCCATGAGTTGAGCTAGCAAAGTAACCAATACAGTCCCTTTGAACGAATTTCCTATAAGCTCGTTACCCTATCGTCCTTAGTCAGTATTTTAAGCTTAGTTTTGCGTTTGGTAACATTTTCCTAAGGCGGGCAAGAAGGATACAGTGATGAAATCCAAACCCTTATCTTGTATGGCCAGTTCTTGCCCTTTACTAGAAAATAAAGTCCGTATTCAGTTCCTCAACATATATACATACGAAGGAATACAGTAAACCCACTTGCAGGGGATTCGTGGGTTGATCGAGTTTTACCTCCCGTTCCAGACGAGGGATGAATCGTTGAAGTCGACTCGGGCCACCAACTCCTGTGTCAGTGTACGAACCCGAGGGACCGAGACAATATAATAATTATCGTCCTTCCATGTTGCAGTTTATATTTAAATTTTATCCTTCCTTAGGGTTTAAAAATAATAATGTCCAAATGTCCCAAAGTCCAAAAGAAAGTCCAAAAATCTAATAAAAATAAAATCTTCTTTTTCACTTTGTCTGGATTCCTCTTTTCTTTCCTTCTTTGGCTCTTCTTTCCTTTTACAATAGTTTTCTTTTCTTTTAGCTTCGCTCCAAATCTACAAAGAATAGAAAATACCAAACACGTAAAAAAGAACAAAAAATAATAAATATAAATAAATTCTAATCTAAACAAAAGGAAAACAAAACCTAAAAACAAAAAAAAATCTAAAACCCTAACCTAAAAACAAGTCCGCGTCGGCGGCGGTGAATATGTGGTTATAAGAAAGTGGTAAAAATATGGTTCGTTAAGACTTGTGAAGATTGATTTTAGACTTAATTTCTAAAACTAAGAATAACAAACTCAATTAAAAGTTGATTCAAGAATATAAAGAAAACTGAGGCAAAGGATTCCACAATTAGCCAATTTTTAAGTGATTCAGTTACTACAAATAATCATGCAAATCACACATTCAATTTGATTCTAAAATTTTGCCAATAAGTAGATTTTTTCAAAATAATATTTGTAAATCAGAACATGGAACATCAAGATCCCTAGACTAAGCATGAACCATCAAACGAAATCACAACTATTTAGTAAAAATCATATAATCAATTTTAAATTAATGCAAAAATCATAAAAAGAATTGTAAAATTAATTAAATAAGGAATTACCACTTTATTATTGGAAAAACGACTTCCTCCGTTGCCTCAATAATGGGGTTTGTCTCCTCATGTTGTACACTCTCTAAAAATAGTTATTCATGGCTTAAAGAGTTACAAAAAGAAGGACAATAAATTAACACAGAAAACATATACGGATATAACTATTGCAATGAGTGTTTTTTGTATTGTTAAACAGAAGAACTGACACAGTGAATAAACGACTGGTTCTGGGCACTGTCAATTATAAAAGAAAAGGTAACAACAATAAACAACAATTATGAGATGATGTATGTTCTTCTTCTTCTTCTTCTTCTTCACAAACAAAGATGAACTCTTTCTGAATTTTTTTCTATTGATTCTCGATCTCCATTACCTCCCCAATCTCTCTTTCTCACCTTTGTGACTCCCCAACACCTTAAATATGCATCACATGACTAAAATCTTGCCAAATAATTTTCGCAGTTCTTCTTTAATGGAAACAATTCTCAAAAATATTTTTCACGTTGTTGTGATCTCAATCTTTGATTTCTTTCCTTATCTCGGTTCTGATTTATTTCTCGACGATTCTCTTCCCCAATTTTCACCCCAAATAGCATTTATACCGAAGGAATATTCTCATATGAAATAGGGAAGAATATCAAAGGTTTACCGAGATATTGTTTCTCCCTGTTTTGGCAAGAGTCGTGATTCTGTTTGTGATTTTCTAGTCTTGTCATCGAGCAACACCTACTCTTAATATGGTAATAGTATATTCTGCCTTAAATTCTTACTAAAGACCCAAAATACTCGCTAGAAAAATATCACAGTTTGGCAAAGAAATATTCCCGCCAGTTATTTGTATTTGAATTTGGGCATGGGTGCCCTGAACCAAATGTGGGTGCCTTTATCCAAACTTCTGGGGTGACTTTATCAATTCTTTGTGTGCCTTTAACACTTTTCTGAGCTAATTTTTTATAAAAAACGTTTGTTTCCTAAAATACATACACACATAAAACACCATAATAAGTACAAAAATTAGCACTAACAAGGAGAACCACTATCATTCAGTCAGTTTGAGCTCTTATCCTGGTATTCTACATGGCGACTTCTCTTCTTCCAAAGGGTGTTATTCACAAGATGAACCTATCGATAAAAAACTTTTGGTGGGGCCATTCGAAGGAAAAGAGAAGGACGCACTTCTTGAAGTGGAAATGGTTCACTATCGTAAGGAGAATGGTATACTTGCATACATAATAAAATAGTACAATATGTATGTAACTTAGCTTACATATTCATTAACGATCATGGGGTTCATGTACCCATGATATATATACATAAGGAGCCTTAGCCTTCTCCAAGCTAAGGGTATGAGATAAGGGTCTGAAACCTAATCGCAGTAAAGTTTTTTTTTTACTATACTATGCCTTCTCTTATATTTATTTCGTTTTTATACTAGTCTTTCAAAAGTTTAATTAGTGTGTTTTCTAATTAATAACAACTAAAATATACTCGCAATGAGGTTCCCTAGGGTTATTAGTATGAAAAAAAGAAAGAATATAGTTCTGATTCGATTAACAACATGTTTGGTGATGGATGATGAAATTTCTAACCAATATTTTTTCTTGTTGATTACGACCTTAATTTACTTTGCTTTTGTAGTTTAAGTTAGTTTACTAAGATTAGTTTACTAAGCTCAACAAAAGTTCTTTTTTATTAAATATTTCGACAACAAACAACAATTTTATACTCTTTTCAATAACAAACGCTTGCTAATCACTGTACTCTAGAAAAATATTCGCTATCAGTTGAACTTAATTATTTTGATTGGATGACTATCCATCATAGGACGGATCTATAAACTACTCTCAAACCCATGTTTCAATTAAATTTACGCTCAAACCAAGCGTAATTTAAATGCGTGTCATTTGTGAAAAAGGTTTATAAGAAATATTTGATAAAACGATAGCTTAACCCACGCTTGTCTCAAGTGTGAATATAGTTTAAGTTTAATAAATCTACATTCTATGTCAGGCATGGTTTTAATTATGCTAAATTTGACTATTAAAATTTGGCAATTGCCAAATATGCGAAGACTCGTTTCGCTCGAAATAATATGCATATATAACAATTATCATGGTTTTTACTCGTGCGAGTAATGTCAGTGACTTTAAAATCGAGTCATGAACATGAAGAATATGCAGCAGAATCGGTGGATACGATGGATCCACATCGAACGATTCTCGTTTCATATTCCTCGTCTAGTAATTACCATAACCAGAATCGTTGGATCTAGCAGATCATATCCAACGATTCTACCTTTTTCATTTTTTTTATACTTTTTCTATATTGGAATCATTGGATAAGACACCTGATTATCCACCGATTCCATTGCTTTTTTTTTTATTACTACCTGATGAGAATCGTTGGACACGACAAACCATATCTAATGATTCTAGATATGATAATCTTTGTGTTATATCAGTAAGTGGAATCAGTATCTAAACATGCGACCTAACCAATGATTCTTACTTGGTCTTATTCTGTTCGATTTTATGGTTATAATCGGTGGATAAAGATGGTCTTATCCACCGATTTTGTTCTGTTCATTTTATACAATTTTTATTGTTGGTAATTGAATTAGAGATTGTTGATTGCTTGAACTACTAGTAGTTGGATGTAATGAATAATACTTGTTATTGGATTGTTTGAATCTTTAGTGATATTTATGTTTGTTGTTCAATTTGCTTATTTGTATAGGCATTATGGCTTGTCGTAAAAGAGGTTATGGTCTAACCCGAAACTGCGATATTGATAGGAAGCCATAACAAAAGGTTAGCTGCGACCTCTGCTGCCCCATCCAGACCAAATTGGATGAAGTTCTGGAGCTCATATGTCAGCTGGCAATAGAGGAGCTTGATGAGGTGATTGAAGTGGTATTCCACATAAGAGAGGATATTGCTACTTGGAGATCCCATGTTGCAATTCTTGAAGATGATGTTATCATTGTTGTTGCTTCTAATGGTGGTGATGATATTGTTGATCCTGCTGCTGATGACGGTGTTGCTCTTCCTACGGTTGATATCTAATACCTGTTTTTAAGACTTGTTGGATAAACTAAACTAAGACTTCTTGTTGTGTTAATTAGTTTGTGTTGTTTTATTTGAATACTTTTTTTTATTTTGTTTGGTGGATGGATGAACTTATGGTTAAATATGTTATATGAATGGTTTGAAGTTCACTTCACCTTTTACGTTATATGATTGGTGGTAAACACTATCATTTTTTTTTGCAATTATGATACAGAATCGATGGATAATACACATATGTATCAACCGATTCTAGCCTTCTCCTGTGAAAATTTTAGCTTTTTGCAATAGATTCGGAATTGTTGGATACGACATATACATACCACCGATTCTGGCTGACTATCTAGTAAGTGTGATTCAGAATGGTCGATACGTGTGTGTCGTATCTACCGATTCTAACTAACTCATTTTCCATTCTAACTGTAATTGTTTTTGTTTATTAAAAAAGTTCTAACAAGAATTCAAATTAACCAAAAAACAAATCCATTTCATTCACTAAGAATGGTTGTTCAATATATGAAAGCTACAAATCATGGACATCATATAGTAAGTTGTTAACAAAATCCAAATATTTAATTCAACATGATTATACCCTTGATTTGATCCGGCTCGACCAATTCATCCCAAAGTTTCATGTTGGGCTCACATTTTTTAGCCATTCCTTAGAGGTGTTGTTGGTGAAACCTGGAAAATAAGTGAACCTACACAATTGAGGTAATGGACAATCTTAATATAGCACAAGACTGATAAATGTATGATATTAATGTTAACTATAACAATTATTTGATCCTTAAGCGGTTCATCACACTTTGTTCTCTTTGGTGTGAAGGTAAGAAATTCTCACTGACCAAAATAATTAACAACGCAACTCCATGTATCCTCCAAGAGATGGCTACATCAAGGCTTGGTCATCCAGTGCTTGTTGGTAATTGGTTCATCCCCCTCTGGCCCTTGGACACGAGAAACCAATTCATCGAACTCAACTTCTTTATCTAATTCATCGAACTCAACTTCTTTATCTTCTATTGTACCTTCCCTCATGATAGGATGTAAAATTCCTTTTCTTCTCGTAGGTATAAGGCCATTATCTTTCTGAAATACTGGCATTGGGTTAGGTTCTTCTCATCCGTCAAACTTAAATGACGTATTTTTTCGGACACAACGTGAAAACCACAAATTCCATCTCCATCCACGTCGTCGGTGGATAACATGTATGGACAAATGATTGAAGGGAGTTTCATAAGATACTCATGGAATGATTGACTTTAGGTTACATTCTTAACCAATAAGAAAGGTTTAGCTCATCATGGATTTCTCAAAATCCATGGAAAATATAGATGAAAGCAAGTAAAGCAAACCCTAGAAATCGTGATCATCAATCACAACTCCAAGTTTTAGCTTCTTGTTCTCCTTGTTTTAAAGTTGAGTCAAAATTTTTAAAAGATCCCCTTTTAATGTCTTGGTAGTCTCCTTTTATAGTACTTCATGATAAGTAGGTCTTATAATCCTTCAGGGATCGGGTTTCCTCCTCTTAGAGCTCAAAAACGTGTCAAAACAGACCCTATGGGTTTACTCCAGCCGACATGGTCGATATTCATGAACCGTGCCGACTATAGGACCAAAAAATCCAAGTTTTCGTTATAAAAAAGTGTCCCAGTCGGCATAGATGAGAACCGCGCCGACTGAAATGTTGTAGATGACTTTTTCTTGCTTCGACTGTTTTATCCATAACTTCTTCGTCCGAACTCGGAATGACCTCATTCTTTTTGCGTTCAACTCGTATTTCTCGTTCTTTTCAAGATGGTACTAAGAAATCATAGATGTTAATGAGTTTAATTCGGTATTTGACCCTTCTTCACTTGTAGAACTCAATTTTCTTGTTCATTCCGTGTTGTAATGAACTATTTTCTTCTTCTTTGGTTGAGTACACTTCAAAACACCTAGGAAACTCAAAAGAAAACAAAATCAAAGCATAATGATACGAAAAATAACAAGAAAACAATGAATTAGAGCATCAACCTAATGCAAATAATGCACCTATCAACGCTCATCTTCAGACTTCTCACGAGTAGTACCTTTATGTTTTGGCCTTTGGATATGGCCCCTGCAATATGCTCTGATGTTGCATTATATCTTTCATGTACAAAGAAACTTTTTGGCTTCTGGGAAAATAATCTCTGTTGCACTTATTAGTGTTTTATCCTTATCCGTCACTATGATCCTGGGCATTTGATCGCTACGGTAAATCTCTTTCAAGGTTCCCAACATCCAAATAAAACTCACCTCACTCTCCCGATCCATAAAACCCCATGCGACCGTGAAAGTTTGTTTATCCGAAGTGTGGCCACATATGTTTCACAACGACATCTTGTATTTGTTTGTCTTGTATGTGCAATCTATCAACAAAACTTGATAGAATCATTAAGCCAATTGGATCATCTTCAGATACGCCAAGAATATACGAGTCACTTTGTCGTCCACTATACATGATTCTTCATTGTGTAATTGTGTTTCTCGTCTAACCACTGAGATTGTTCCATAGCCACTCTACCATCCTATTCCATCCTTCTGATGCTTGCTCTTGCCCCGTAGATTTTCCTCTAAGTGGACAAGTTTTTAGGATCATCCTCATTGATCTTCCTTAGGATATTACTTGGTGTACTTGTCTTCATTGACTTTATATTTGCTTTTTGATGTGGTTTTAACCCACAAACGACAGCATTTCCAATAAGAGATCCCAGAGCATCATGATTATGATAAACATTCATCACTTTATAGAGCTTATATACACCATTGGGTCTATGCACTATAATCTTAAACGGGCACTCATGCTTCTTTGATTTAGTAATGTCGACTCTCAGCGTCTTCTTTAATACAGTTTTTTCTTTGCAACATGACTTTCAATCATACCACTTCTCTCGCAAACAATTTCCAAACGATCACGCCTCAAACGACGGCCTAAGACTAATGCGCACATTAACTCCATACCTTTGTCCACAAACCATTGCCTTGCATCGTCCCTTTTTTCCTATACCAAATCAGTGTAGTAGTGGTCAGAATTATCAGACCCGATCTAAGAAACGAGTTCAGGTTGATCGTCGCCGAGCGCTTGAATAATCTATAATATATATCAAAAAATTAGCCAAATAAAACCGGCGGATATGTAAAAACCGTGTCGAACGATTCTAAAGAATAAGCCTTTAGGTCCATATCTATCCACCGATTCTGCCTGGTCTAGATTTTTGAAAAAATCCCTAAATGCTAGAATCGGCACACTGAACTGACTTGTGTGCCGATTCTAGCATTCAACAAAGTGGAGATTAGAATCGGTGCATAACACAACGCATATCGACCGATTGTATTTTTGGCAAATTTTGGGAAAATCTCCAAGTGATAGAATCGGTCAATATGTGAGTCCATGACAACCGATTTTTCACCTAACATCCCGCCAAAATATATACCAGAATTGGTCGTTGTTCATGACCATATCCACCGATCCTGGTTTGTATTTTTTAGAAGATGTAGAATCAGTGGATACGATGTCATCGTATCCGCCGATTCGGGGTAGTACGTAGCCCAGAAAATAGCTCAAAATTTAAAAAAATCCCACTTTTTGGGCGATTATATGGTTCAAAAACATGTTTTGAGATCCTTAGAACGTATACGTGACGCTTGGAAGCATTAATATCTTTATTTTCCAGCCCAATTAGATTCTTCATTTACTTGAGTAAAATCATCAAATATGCTTTGGTTTACACGTTTTTGTTCATCCAATAAATAATCCAAATTGGTAGGATCGAACTCACTATAATCTGATTAGTGATACGTAGATGCACTCACTTCTTCATCACCACTAGAATCTTCATCGTCACTATAAATTTTTATTTTTACTATCAAATCACAAAACCCTAGTTTTCCCCAACTATTTTTTCTTCTTCTACAAACTTTTTAAAAAACTCTACTCTAATTCTTACAATCTAACACTAATTTTAATCCAATTTGAATCACCAACTAATTTAACTATCATTTAAATTAATTAACATTAATTAAACACATTAGTCAATAACATAAATAATTGGATAAGGGGGTTTTGATTTTATTTGATATGATCCTATTTTAACTTTTAGTGGTAAGCCTGAAATAAAATGAATATGTCTAAAATTAACCAAGAAATACAACCCGTATGGTTAAGTTGTTTATAACCTTTTTTTTAAAACCAAAATATTTGTAGACCAGAATAATATGAGTAGTTAAAAACTTCCACCATCCCTATCTTTTTTGTTTTCAGTTTCGTCGTTGGTCTTTAATTCATGTTTGTTCCTCTTTGGGTTTTTAATAATTGAAACATATTTGAGTATCTCTTTTTTTACTCGGCATATTTGAGTATTAGGGTCCATATTAATCCCCATATTATAATGAGCACAATTGGATTGTGAATTTGATTGGAGCAAATCAAGACCTCCTTATATGCCTAATTCACTTGGAATCCAAATATTTATAGGATAAGAACGAATTATGTAAATCTTAAGTTATTTAAAGTTTGAAATTTAGAAAATATTTTATTTAAGTTTTCTTAAATTTAAAATATGTTAATCAGATTCTATTTTTCGAAAGGGATAAATGTTTCACAAAAAGAAGAAAAATGGGAAAGAAACTAATCATGATTAGAGAAAACTAATTGATAAGAGAGAAAATGTAGCAATAATTCGTAAGGATGACGATGAGAAATTTGAGAAATGGATGAATGATAGGGAGATCAGAAATTTGAGATGAGTCTTTGTATCTTATGGAATTTATGGAAGATGAGAAATGATATGGTGTTCTCAGGTACTGCTTTCTCGTCAGGGAAGGTACTAAAAATGACAAAGATGGACTTTACAAATTGTGTTTCAGAAAATACATATGTTTCTTCAGATGTTAGCACACTTCAGTGGGAACCCCTCCTACTCACTATATGAAGATACATGTCGATGTTGTGTTTATCCCAAACAAGGGAGCTACTGATGCAAGTAAGCAAGATGATTGTAGTCATTATCAAGGAAGTGGATGCTCTCTTTTCGGTGTCACTTCTCATATGATTGCTGAAACAAAAGAAGTATTGCTGGGAGTGGAGTTAGCTAAAAAGCTTCATCGTGGAGAGTAATAATTGAAGAAGATGCTTCTAATGTGACAAAGACTATTCTAGGTGATAGTAAAAATATCCCATGGAGCATCTTTTCTCTGGTTAGGAAAATTAAGGATTCTATTCCTTATTTTGATTGTATCCAGTCTTAGTCAGAAAATCAGTAAATGAGTTGGCTCATAATCTTTGTCAATATACTATACATAATAATGTAGAGGGATGGTGGAATGCCACATTTCCTCCTGTTTGTATTTCTTTAAACTTCAATCTAAATAAGGTATATCTAATAAAAAAAATTCTAGGGTTTTTTGAAATCCTCTTTCCTTCATTAAAAAAAATAATAAAAAAATAAGGATAACGATAGGCAGACACTACTACCTAAGGGTTGTATTTAATCAAAGATGGGTTGTATTTAGTCACTTATATATTATGTTTTATCTTTGACCGAGAATTATGTTTTATCTTTGACCGAGAAATGGAAGAGAAAAATGAACTAGCCGTTGAACTTCAAATTCAAAATTGATTAAATATTTCTACTCCAATTTAAAACCTTAGAAAAAGTTAAAGTTCTTGTAAACGGTCCTTTAAAAAAACAAAATCTTATTACACTCTATGCTTCTTATTTACCCATCTCACCGCATCCAAACGGCATACACCAATATCTCCTTCATAAACTGGTAAAATTTCTCTCTCAATTTTTTATTTTTTCTGTTGATCGAATTGAACGGTGTTCTTGCTGGTTTGGATCCAGTAATTCAATCAGAAATTCCCTGGATTTTCGTGAGTTTTCTACCTAATCTTTTTAGTTTTCAGGTAGATTTTATATTGTTTTTAGATTACAGATGTGGAATTTGTTTCTTTCTTGGGTTCCCAATCAGAATGCAAAGTTTCCTTGTCCATTAGAACATAAATAAAAGATAGAAACTTTACTTTCCCTTTTATGTTTAAGTTCATATTTAATTCTTCAGGGAAGTATATTGGGTTTTTGAGAAGAATTTTCATAAGATCCTTCGCAGTTCTATCATCATAATAATTTCTAATGGACATTATCTGTTTCTGTTTCTTAAAAATTAAAAAGTTGAGTGATCAAACAGATCTTAAAATTTGAAAGCGGTAAGAGTAGAAGGTCTCTATTCCAATCCAATACCCAAATCTTTTGTTTTCTAACCTCACTTTGTAAGAGTTTATCAAATTTACTTGTCAATTTACATTAATTGCTCAATCCCAACTGTAAACTGGTTCTCAGTACTCGATTCATGTTCTCAATTTTCATTACTTTTATTAGATTGTTAACTTGATGAGGTTCCTAACTATGATTTAGCCTTGTACTGTTTTGCTTTCAGAGGCTTAGGAGGGAAATCTGTAAAGTATTATAAAGTAAAAACTAAAAAATGTCAACTTCAAGTAGAAGTTGTCCTAGTACACCAGCTTCAAAGATAGAGAGAACACCAGCATCAACACCAGGTGGATCCAGAGTAAAAGAAGAGAAAATTGTTGTAACTGTGAGATTAAGGCCCCTAAATAAAAGGGAACAATCACTAAAAGATCAAGTAGCATGGGAGTGCATTGACGACCATATGATCGTAACTAAGGCGCCGCCTCAGGAGTGTCAAATTGCCCCAACTTCTTATATTTTTGGTATTAGCACATACTAATTTATTTTGAATGATTTAGTAGTATCATTTGTTTGGTTTATTAGGAGTTGTTGTATAACTGAATTCGATATTATTCTTCTTGTGACAGATAAAGTATTTGGACCTGCTAGTTTAACTAGGAATGTGTATGAAGATGGTGTAAAGAATGTTGCTTTGTCTGCATTGACAGGCATAAATGGTAATATTACTTATTACTGAAGTAATTTAGTTTAATTTTGATCTGGTTTGTATCTTTAACTATGGATATGAGTTAACAGTTTTTTGTTCTCCTTCTTCTTCAGCAACAATATTTGCTTATGGGCAAACTAGTAGTGGAAAAACCTACACAATGAGAGGGATAACAGACAATGCTGTAAATGATATATATAACCATATTTTAAATGTAAGTATCTGTCAGTCTTAAATTAAGAAGGGAAGCTTTAATTATGAATGTTTTAGACATCTCAAGAATGGATTACTGGAGGATCAACCAAAGCATTGCAATAGCAGTAAAACACAGTCAAATTAGGATAGTAATCTAATTTTAGATTTTCTTGATTTTCAAAAATGTTACTTAGAAAATTCCAACTGCTGTTGTTAACAATGTTATTCTATCTGGTTTCCCTTGCTTTACAGAACCCAGAGAGAGATTTTACCATTAAAATTTCTGGGCTAGAAATCTATAACGAGAATGTAAGGGACCTGTTAAATTTAGATTCGGGACGCAGCCTTAAATTATTGGATGACCCGGAGGTATTTGCCTCGTCCTTATGAATCGTGTGTTCCAAGTTGATATTTATTTTGTGATCGGATTTTCATATTCTTCTTCATGTGGTACAGAAAGGAACTGTTGTTGAGAAACTGGTAGAAGAAACAGCTAGTAACGATCAGCATCTAAGACAGTTGATTGGTATCTGTGAAGGTAAAGTGAACGTTTGAGTTATATACTGGGATGACTGCAAGTCTGCAAGGGCATTATATCTTAATGTATAGTTTGAAAAAATTGCCTTCCCATTAATCGGTATTGTATATTTTGTAGCACAAAGGCAGGTGGGTGAAACAGCACTGAATGATACGAGTTCGAGATCGCACCAGATAATAAGGCTTGTAAGTTAAATGCTAGATTTTCTTTTCCTTGCTGATCTTGGTATGTAATTTGAGGGACCACTTCCTTATTTTTTTGATTACAATGCAGACCATTAAGAGTACCCTTCGTGAAAATTCTGATTGTGTGAGATCTTTCATTGCAAGCTTGGTAAGAATCTCATTGCAGCATATCACGGTTAAGTGGGAATTTCGATTCTGGTGTTAAATGCTAGTATTTTTTTTTACCTGCAGAACTTTGTAGACCTTGCTGGTAGTGAAAGAGCTACTCAGACACATGCAGACGGGGCTCGGCTAAGGGAAGGTTGCCACATTAACCTTAGTCTAATGACTCTAACTACTGTAATCAGAAAGCTCAGGTAAGAATTTGTACGCGAACGCTATGTCAGTAACTGAATTGTGGCCTTCAATATTTGTAACAAGGAGATGGTGTGCTACTAATGCTAGTTTTTCTGCCAACATTTTACTTACTCAGTCTGGTAAACCAGAAACATAACTTTTATGGGATATCCTCTTTTGACAACTATTACTTTTGCGTTTTGGTTTTTTCCCCTTTTAGATTCATTGAAATGGTTGACTTATCTGATTTTCTTGTTGGACCGTTTCTTCTCAGTGCTGGAAAAAGAAGTGGCCATATTCCTTACAGGGATTCAAAACTCACACGCATATTGCAACACTCGCTTGGTGGGAATGCTCGTACGGCCATCATATGTACACTTAGTCCGGCAATGAGCCACTTTGAACAATCTCGCAACACTCTCTCCTTTGCCACCCGTGCAAAGCAAGTCACCAACAATGCCCAAGTGAATATGGTATGCCTTTCTTATGTGGTATGTCTTTTCATAGGTATTCATATATTCTCTCTCTGTATTAGTTCTTTATTGCTTATTCAAGTTTAGTTGCATTTTCAATTTGATTTTGAAGAACAAGTAAAAGGTTTCTTTTCACATCTTCCTAGACCCCCGCAAAGTGATAAACTTGTTTAGCTCCACATTTACATGCTTATTTACAGGTTGTGTCAGAAAAACAATTAGTTAAGCACTTGCAGAAAGAAGTAGCTAGACTTGAAGCGGAGCTGAGAACTCCAGATCCATCTGTGCGTTCAGATTCAGATGCTTTATCTAGGGAAAAGGATTTGATGATTCAGCAGGTTTTAAAAGTTCCTCTCATTAAGGATTCGGGTTTCAAGAACTTATCTGCGTCAAACTAAATTGCTTTTCTTGTTTTTTCGTAGATGGAGATGGAAATTGAAGAACTGAAGCGTCAGAGAGACCTTGCCCAATCCCAAGCTGAAGAATTGCGTAGGAAACTTCAGGAAGAGCAGCTAGTATGCGTCTCTCTCTCTCTCTCTTTCTCTATATATTCGTCCATCATGCAGATATACACGCCCGCGTGAACTTGCACACACACACACACACATCCACAAACACACTGATATAATTTATAAATTGCTTCTTCCTTTTTTTGATCTGCTACAGGATTTCAATCCACTGGAGTCACCTAATCGAGTGAAAAAGTGTCTCTCCTTTTCTGACGCACCATCACAGAAGGTTGAATGCAAAGATTTTGCACGTGCAGATAGAACAAGAAATACTACGGGCCAGCAAACCATGAGGCAATCATCGACTGCTCCGTTCACTCTTATGCATGAAATTCGTAAACTTGAACAACTCCAAGAGCAGCTTGGGGACGAGGCAAACCGAGCTTTAGAAGTACTGCAGAAAGAGGTTGCTTGTCATAGATTAGGTAATCAGGATGCAGCCGAGACTATTGCCAGATTACAAGCAGAGATAAGGGAAATGTGTTTGGTTAGATCAGTACAAAAAGAAGTTGAAGTTGGAGATGTGATTGCACCTCATAGAAGTATCAGTGCCAACCTCAAAGAAGAGATTACTAAACTTCATTCACAAGGAAGCACAATTGCTGGTCTTGAGGAGCAGCTCGAAAATGTCCAGAAATCTATAGACAAGTTAGTGTTGTCTCTACCAAGTAACAAATGTCAACAACCTAACAATGAGAAAAATCACAAATCTAAATCTCAATTGAAGAAGAAGAAGAAGCCTTTGACCTCAAGTACTAGTCCCAACATACAGAATCTCATTCTATCTCCATGCTCCCCCATCTCATCAACTCGGCATGTATTGCAGTCAGAGATTGAGAATAAGGATCCCCAGAATGATGATGTTGCATCTGGTGCGATTTTTCAGGGTTCTGAAAAAGATACCCCAACCAAAAGTGACGATGGTGATGTCTCTTCTAGAGAAGGAACCCCATGTTTTCAACGCTCAAGTTCAGTTAACATGCGGAAAATGCAAAAGATGTTTCAAAATGCCGCCGAAGAGAATGTGAGAAGCATAAGGGCTTATGTAACAGAACTTAAGGAGCGTGTCGCCAAACTGCAGTACCAAAAACAGCTACTTGTTTGCCAGGTTTGTATAGGTTTATATTCATGTTTTCAAGTCAGTTTAATACAGTTGGCCCATGATGTGATCGTCTGGAATTAGTACTCTCAATTTTACCACCCGGTCATATTGTGGGCCTTGGCGTTCTACGTTAACCGATTGTCAGCAAATAGGTTATGGTGTTAATTCTGTTAATCAATAAGACCTCCCTTAACCTAATGGTGAAACATATGTCATTAGGTGCTGGAACTGGAAGCAAATGAAGTTGCTGGATATGATATCGAGAATGATGAATATATATCTGGGGTACAGGATCCATTTGTGTCTTGGCAAGTGACATTCCGGGAGCAGAGGCAGCAGATCATCGAATTATGGGACTTATGCCAAGTCTCCATCATTCATCGGACACAATTTTACTTGTTGTTTAAGGGTGATCAAGCTGATCAAATCTATATGGAAGTGGAGCTGCGGCGTTTAACTTGGTTGCAGCAGCACTTTGCTGAACTTGGCAATGCAAGTCCACTCCCACAGGGAGATGAGCCTGTGATGTCTCTGTCATCAAGGTACTGATATCTATGATCTGTGTGTTTACGAGCTCTCTTTATGCTCCTCCTCCTCCTTTTTTAACGTTGTCCAACAAAAAACAAGTTTCAAAAGGTTCCAATTGGAGACAAGGAAGAAAATGAGTGAGTCTTGGTTGGTTCTTCCAATTTAATCATACTAATACTCATTGAGTTTTCTGATTAATGCAGTATCAGAGCATTGAGGCGCGAGAGAGAGTTCCTTGCAAAGAGGTTGATCACACGCTTGAGTGCAGAAGAGAGAGATTCACTGTACATAAAGTGGGAAGTTCCGCTCTTTGGTAAGCAGAGGAAGCTACAGCTTATAAGCAGACTATGGGTGGATCCTAAAGATGCTAAACATATACAAGAGAGTGCAGAATTAGTTGCGAAGCTAGTAGGATTTTGTGAAAGTGGCAATCTCTCCAAAGAGATGTTTGAGCTCAATTTCGCACTTCCATCTGATAGAAGACCATGGGCTTTAGGGTGGAATCCAATTTCGAGTTTTCTACACTTGTAAAGGAGAGAGAAAGAGTGAGCCTTATTGGATCGTCAGTTAGGTTCTGTCTGGCAATCACGTGCAGAAAACATCTGGTCTTCTGCACAAAATATGAGTTTGCCGTTTCTTCGTGATGTTGTGTTATTAATCTAAATTGGTCTTATTGGTTGTTGGACTACCAATGACGGCTTGACTTAGGAGATGTATGATAAACAGGACACCGGCGTGAGTTACTAGAACGTATGTAACGAGAAAATGTTATTTTATTTGTTTAATTTCTAAATTTTTTTTATAGCAAAGAAAAAGACAAATACAGACCAGGGGGATTGATATCGCCTCCCAAATATTACAACTCAGTTCTCTACTACCGAGTTCAGCGAGTTTCAAAAGATCAAAGTTATGTTTTGGATTAGGAGGAGAGCTTTGACATCAGCAAGTCAACTTTAGAGTTATTCTTCCATCCTGTACTTCTATTTCCCCCTGTAGGGTCTTTGTGAGTTTCACATTTGATCCCAGTAGAACAAAATTCTGGAGATTTAGTTGCTCTGCCCAATTTAGAGCCTCCATAGCTGCTACACAATCTCCTTCCTCTGAACCATGGACTCTAGCTCCAGAGGTACGTCTGCCAATAGTGTCACCTGTGTGATTCAAAATTTTTATATCAATGCCAGTTGGAGTAGTGACATTGTTGTATTGAGAGTGGTATTCTATGTGATGAGATTCATGTTTAAAGTAGTAGTAAGAGTACCTAGCATTCCATATGTACCAGCTAATGGTAGAACAGAAATAGCTCAGAATCGATTACTGACCGGACAAATTAACATCAGAATTTAAAATAAAAAAACATACATCAAAACAAAAGCTACTCCGCTGAATCAAGAGATCAGATCGAGTCGTTACAACCAAATCAAGAATCTGCAAACAATAAACAAATTTAAATGATATTATTATAAACTAGAGGACCGTTGCTATGGTGGCTGGGACGACCAAAAAAAAGACATGACCAAACACAAAAACGTAATATCAATAGTGTATCAATTCCAACTATACAACACAAAGTCACAACGAAAGTAAGTTGCTAAGTTGCATAAATGCCGGCTAAAAAGCTATAGTTGCGCTTATTATTTAGCGTGTAAATAAGATAAAACATAGTGTGATTTTTATATCACAAAATAAATAAGTATTATTTGAGGAATCAAGCACAAAATGAGGAAGAAAAACCTAGAAAAATAAATAAACCACTAGTGCGCTTTTAGATACGCAATACACTTACTAATACTAAAGGAGATCATTATTTAGTTTTATGTGTCAGTGATGGAGAAAGATGTTTTAATTCATATCATGATAGATGTCTAAAACGTCTTAATTAATATATATTTTTTATATTTTTTTTTACTATTTTTTTTATAAATTATATATTTTATATTTATTTTTTGAGTTTTTAGATACTTTGAAGTCACGCAGAGTAAAAGAAGAAAAAATCACTTAAAAAGGTTAAAAACATCATTTTATATGAGAGTGCTTTTGATAGTCAACGTCAAGACAAAGATAATGTGGAACATACAGGGGTGGCCCATATTCAGCTAGAAAATGGGTGCCTTTATTGAGACCCTTTTATCCAATCTAAATCTAATCGAGCCATTGAAGCTCATTTTTTTATTTCTTTTTGTGGGTATGAGATGGAGAAAGAAGCAGTCGTTGAAGAGAAGGTCGACTGGAGAGAAATCAGTGAGAAAGAATGGAGCTCGAGGAAGAAGAATTGGAGCTGGGTTTGGTTTAAAGTAGAATTTAACAGATAGACAAGAAATGATGAAGAAGAAGAACTTGAAGCTATAAATGTAAGGGTTGAATTCGATTTCAGTGGTAGAGAACGTGAAGGTTTGAGAAGATGGGTTGTAATGAATCAAGAAATCTGAGATAGTTAGGCTTGAAATGGATTCGAATTAGAAGAAGCTAGAAGATGGTGATGAATTTGAGTCACAATCGAGAACACAGATCCTGGTGTTGTTCGAGTTAAGTTTAAGAAGATTGTACTCCCATTTCAGCCGAGAAGAAAGTGAAGAAAGTAAGGGGTGGTGATGGATCTCGAGTAGATTTGAATACGGCATAGATTGAAGAAGGATTTGGTGCTGAGGGTTTATGACGGTGAAAAGATTTTGATTATTTTTTCTGATTGTAAATTTGATTGATTTTTGCTATGTTCATCAATCTTTTTCTCTGTGTTTTTTTTAATCCAATTTCTTGAAATCAAAACGATTCAATTGATGATTTGATGAAATTAGAACTAATAAATTTGATCTTAATTTCATGAAATTGAAAAAACAAAAAAATGAATTTTGATTTCTCTGCACAAATACTGTCTGACAAATTCCATATTTACCATCACTAAACACATTCACCGTAGAAAAACTAATAGTACTAATAAGATCATAAAAAATGATCCAACCATTTATTAAGGATTTTAGTAACAAAATAACAAGGGTAACCAAGGTCTAATTTGGTGGAAATCGCTGGGGATCTGTCTGAATCGGCCAGAATCTGTGTCGGCAGTCTCAGAGTTGCAAGTAATTTGTGGTGTTGTTGACGTAGAATCAGTTACTTCTGTTGTTGGAATAGTGGTTGATGTTGCTGACGGTGTAGTCTCTCTAATTGTTGTGTCTATTGTTGTTATGGAATCTTTTGTTGCTGGAGAAGAAGTTATTTTGTGAAGAACCAAACCACTAAACACATTCACCATAGCAAATAACATAACAAGAAAACGAACTGATCACAAATCAAGTAAATCCCTAAACTAAAACCTAATTTTACTCGAATTATAACTGAAAAGATGAAGAAATGAACTGAAAACTGAACTAGAACTAGAACTAGAACTAGAGCTAAGGCCAATCACTATTGTGAGTGAAATCGGTTGGCTATAGCTTAATCTATCTCAAAGGCAAATACTATGGGCATCACTTGGCTATAATCTGACCAAAACCTTTGGATTGTGATCCCTTCTCTAGCCAAGCCATAGAGATGGATACCAGGTATCCGTCAGAAAAATACACTTTACGGAGACCCAGTATCCGTCTCATAGGTAGGACGGATACCAGGTGTACGTCATATTCCTGACGGATCCTTAGAATCCGTCTCGACAATTATACTTGTTTGACTTTTTTTTCTTTACACCTCCCTCACACCAGATCTTGGTCATCCATCACCAATAACGACTCTATGTCCTCCACCCTCGGATCCCAACAAATATTTTTTCAAATTTTTAAGAAATTTTCTTTATAAATATGAACCACTTTATCTTCTCAAATCACACCAAATCAAAATTTTTTAACTTGATTTCCTACTCAAGTCCCCTCTAATTTATCATTTTGTCTCAATTAATTGATTTTTTCTTTAAAATCTCTTCTCTTAATTTTGTTCAGTATGATTAATAAGAACTTTGTTCAAGAAGAAGATATTGATCTAACAAATGCTTATGTTTATGTGAGCTATGATGAAATCGTTGGTTCTCAACAAGCAATGACTATATTTTGGGAATGTATTCATGAAGTCTTTGTAAATCTTAATGGAAATGCTAATTTAAGGGACCCAAGTTCCTTAAACTAAGATGAAAGCAATCAAAAAATACGTGAAAGAATTTGTGTCGATTCTAAATGTTATATATCGGCAAACTAAAGCGGTGCTTCACACAAAGATTTTGGTAAGTTATATAATTAAATCAAGTTATTTCCAATTGGTGATATTTAGTAATTAACTGATTGTTTTAACTCTAATGTTTCAGACACGAGCTGGTCGAGAGTAATTTCAAACCCAAACAGGGGAACCATTCAAATATGATGCTAGTTATGAAATTATGAAAGATAATCTTCCTGGGTATGATTATCAACTCACCATCGAGAAGCACAATGCTTTTTTTAAACAACATTCAGACTTTACAGCAACACAAAATAGCACGGAAGTACTACCTAATGGAGAGATTCGTTGGAAGTACAAGAATCTGGCGAGGACCATGTGTACCAAAAAGGCAAAAAAAGAAGCAAGGATGAAGAAGGACCGCGAGCAGGGTATTTGCAGGGGAGAAAAACGTGGTACTTCAAGAGAGATGGATGAATCGATTATCGATCAAAAAGAGGGAGAAATACTCGAGTATTTTAGACAATCATATTTCAAAAAGAAAGAAAAAAGAGCACAGATGCAAGCCAAGTTCTTTGAAATTTGGTCTGATAACCAACATATGCCCTCTCAATCACAATAGGAATAATATAATGCAATTATGGATGTGGATCTTACAAAGCCCCAGCGAAGCGAAAATATTATCGAAAGAAACAAAGTGATACTTTGAAGAAGTTGAATGTAATCACCGTCGATGATTCGGAGGATGACTAAGTGATCCAACTCTAAATGTTTTCCCCTGAAGAAGTAATTTAATTTTGTTATTTAAAATTCCAGTTTAGTTATTTGAATTCCCAGTTTACTTCTGAATTAATAGTGTTATTTTTAATGAACTTCCAATGTAATTGTTATTTGAATTAATGAAAACTTTAAATTTCGAGTAATTAAATTTGTCATATGAAAACTTTAACCAACTTGTAAGTTTTTCTAATTAGCATCAACGAATATTTATGTAAAAAGTGATCACTAATTTAAAACAATATTTTTTAATTAAAAATTAAAATTACAACTGCTCTAAAAGTAAGATCTTTTTTCATCAATAGATAAAAACTTAAAATTACATATTTTCTTAAAATTAGGTCATACTTAGATCGAATATATCTAGACCTGGATAACATACTGTCTTGAAGTATAACCAATTCCGGGAGTGAAATAATCATTCATCATTTTTCTATCATGCCACACTCGATCTCGGGTAAGTCGTGATCGTGTCTTCACTTCCCTAGGCACCGGTTGACAAATAATACGCCTACGAACATCCAATGTCATTAGATAAAACAATATCGAGGCTTTTTATTCTTCATCACTTGAAGTATTCAAATCAATTCCGTATGTATGTCTCATATACATACACATGTGACTCATATTGTACCTTTGCAACAACAATTTCAATATCTCAATACCCTACTTCAAATTGGGCTTAATCAACATTAAACACCAATAAAATAATAACAATTTCATTTTAAGTAGGCATTTGATCAACAATACATCACAAAACAAGTAATAATCATGGATTTCATACTATATTTATGTTTTGCAATGTATATAATCAATCAAACATCAACAATTTTGTTACGGACCATAAAATTCCGCCTGCGGCGCTATGTGCTGTAAGCCAGAACTCCCCGATGCGCGACTTGAAAAGACGATAATCAGACCTTAAAGATTAAATTCTTGTTGGCAAATGCAGGCAGATTTGCCTTTCCAAGCATACTTTGCAAGCATGATACTCGAAACATAGTTTCCATACCGTTCCAACTCACCCCTTGTTGTGCTAAGGGCTGAAGGCTATACAAGCCAATGGTAATGCCTTTGGCATGCATCACTTGCTTACGATTAATCTCCAGGCCTAAGTCATGCCTTGGAATAACGCCTAGGCCATTTCAAGCCTAATTTCCAATTCCTTAACTTTTCTTCAACCATGCGTTGGAGCCTGCACTGATCTTGCTCTTGCCAAGGGTGCAACATCCAGGCACATGCTATTCCATGCCGTAACGGTTGGTAGGAAGTATAAAAAATCCATCGAATGGAATTGCAACTACCTCACCGAGTGTGGAAACACTCATCTCTTGGCTTGGCCTAGCCGAGCCAGAGATATGAGCGATAAGGTGCTGCACCTTAATGCATTGCATTGCGGCTGCCTACGTACCCAACCTGTACCTTGAAGGGATCAAGCATGACCTTAGTTCATCCGTAAGGATCAATTCGAAAGGAACAAACAACATAATCCTATTTAGGCAAAGCCAACATCGAAAAAGGCCAATCGATTCGAATGGATATGCTTAGGCATATACAATTCACGTCCAACTATTTCCAACTTGATGTAGCAAGGACAAAGGCCTAGCAAAGCCTAGTCTATATAGGCCAAGGGACTTTCGCAAGGTATGCACATGTTTGTGCATAACTATCGCTATTTAGCATGCATAATGCATTTTTGAGTACAAAACATGGATGAATGATGTTTTCGCATAATTCAAGCTTGCTCGGGTAAGATAAAAGCCTATTGATGATTAAGCGTCAAGTATGCACCAACATATGGGTCACATCGCATATATGTGCATTACCGCTCATGCACATTCAACCAAAGCTCCCTCCCTATATATGTCTTAATCGCATTTCCATATATTTGGAATAGAAGGGTAAGGGACATCCATCGACTGCACTTTTTAATAGTGCATACCCGGGTATACATCACGAATTAGTGAAGCTTCCTCGGGTACACTTCACAGCAATTGGGATACTTGTGTGGTAAGCATCCTCGGGTACGCTTCATCAATTTCCAACCAAATCCTCCTCCCTATATATGTCTTTTTAGCATTTCTACAAGTGGATATAAGGAGGGTAGATGATATTCATCTACTGCACTTTCTAATGATGCATACTAATGTATGCATCACAGCACAATAGTGCCTCAGCACGATGATGCGCTTTCGGGTACGCGTCAAGGCCATTTGTACCTTTCCCGAGTAAGGGTCAGTTTTGACTTGTGATGCATTCTCGAATATGCATCACGCATAATAGTGCCATAGCACTATAATTCAAGGCCAATGCATCCACAACCTGATGCATTCCTAAGTAAGCTTTGTAATCTTAGGATGAAGCTTCATCCCATGTCATAACACTCCCTGAGTAAACGTCATGCGAAAATTACGGTGTTACAAATTTCATGATTATCAAAATAAATTGGACTTAGAACCCTAATGGTAGATTAACTTATCTTTGATGATTTTGTGGATGAATTCTGAAATTGAAAGATGCAATATATCACCAATGAGTATGGATAAAACCCTTTAAATCACGCAACAACTCGACCTATAACACCTTAAAGATCAAAAGGGGGTAAAAATGGTTTGAGAGGGGAGGAGAAAAAAAAAAGAGTTTGAAAGTGTAGAATGAGGAGAAACCCGAGCGTTTCTCTGTATAGAAAAGCTTCAAGTCAACTGATTGACTGAGACGGATACCTCGCACTATTCTGACGGATACCAGGTATCCGTCTCAGCAAGCCAAGCCATAACTTAGCACCATAATGATATTTTTTCGACCCCTCTATCGCTTGGATATAATTAAGCTATATCCAAGCGATAAGCCTTACCATAGTGCTTGTCCTAGGAGATTACTAGAGAATTAGAAGTGAAGGAACACATTTAATGAAGGTGTGATTATTTGTTGGTCATAATTCGTACCTTCACGAGATTCTGATTACGTTTTAGGTATAAGTTACTTTGATAATTGATTGATTATGCACCGAGATTAGGAATTTAGAATCTATAATTAGGGTTATGAAACTCGTTAAATGAAATGAATAAAAAGAATATAACAAAATAAAGCAATTAGGATAGAAAAGTTAAAGATTAAGTTAATTGATGAAGATGTATTATGTCTACAAAACGAGCCTTGCAGGCTATATATACAAGAGATGATACACATATTTATTGTGTGATTAGTAGGGGACCAATTAAATTTCATGTATCCTCTAGGACCTAGCAGATCACTTTATATTTCCCGTTTCCTCCTGGAGATGTATGATCTGTGTTATATACTTTTGAATATTCCATCTCTTCAGGTGCTCATCTTGTCAGCTACAAATAACTCTACTCCTACCAGCTCCGAAATTCAGGTCTCTGATATTTAATCAACTATTTATCTCATACGCTTTACTTCTCAGCTCCCCGTTTTACAATCCAGGTACTTATTATCCATGTTGAATACACAAATTCTAACGGTCAAAAAACAAAAATAACCATTTGTAAAAACATACTCGCATTATCCCACAAAAAAATGAGCATTTTCATTTTTATTTTTGTCCCAAAAAAATTGATCCTTTTCATTTTCATTTGTTATTTTTTTCCATACAAATCCTTACTAATAACTAGTATTTTTTAAATTTTCTCTACGAAATATAAAGAATTTGGTAGTCATGTTAGTACTCGTTGCGTAGGTCTTTTAAAAAGATTTCTAATGGTATAGCATTTATTAATATCCGCTTTTTAGTTTATGAGATATGTCATTTCAGAATTTTAACACAAAAGAGGTAGATAAGGAAAAAAAAATACTAAAAAATAATTCTCTTTCATATTTTCCTTAAAAATGTGCAAATACCAAAAGGTTCACTTTTTATGGAACAAATGGAATATAAGTTTGAACTCCACAACATTAAGGTAGTCCTAGTAACCTGAATAATCTCATTGGAGATTTTAATTTATCCCCAATGGAGAGGTTGTTGGAGAGATGACAAAACCTTATACTTTTCATTACAAAACCAATATGCCGGAAAGATATGGATTGTTTTGTGAAAGAATTTTTGGGCCTATAAAAAGTGGAATTTGTTCCTGTGAAAACTATCGAGTAATCGGAGATGAAAAAGAGAACCCGAAATTTTGTGAACAATGCGGAGTCGAGTTTGTTGATTCTCGGATACGAAGATACCAAATGGGATACATCAAACTGGCATGCCCAGTAACTCATGTGTGGTACTTGAAATGTCTTCCTAGTTATATCGTGAATCTTTTAGATAAACCTCGTAAAGAATTAGAAGGCCTAGTATACTACGATGTATGATTTGATCAAAATTCTTAAAAACTACCTTGTTCCCTTGTTTCCAAATAGACCCGCAAATAACAAAATAAATAATTCTCCAGATTTCCTTATTTTTACCTTTAAGCTAGTTTTGACGCCACACAAGAAAGTTTTGTTAAATAGAATTAGTGTTGATGGTGGATTTTTGACAAGGGAGAAAATTGTAATATTTCTTTTAGCCAAGCCGCATAAGCACAAAATAAATACGCATAATTTCCTGGCATAACATCAGAATTATGAATACTACTCCTATCCCACATTCTGCAAGAAAATCGAGAAGGGATATTCATCTCCTGGCTAAATTAGCCTTGTAGCTCTTTTTGTATATATATGCACCACAAAAATTCCAGAGTTATATTTAACTAAATCTTCATTATTTCATGTGCATATATGCGAACTATTTGTATAAGACAGCATACGCTGATTATACAAAATTGTGAACATTCAGAATAAAGGCTAATCCATATATGAATAAAAACGATAATTAGATGCATACCATCTAATTGCAGAGTCGCATCAAGCATAATTTCCAGTTGCAAACTTCCACGGTTGAATCTTTTGGAAATGTTCTGTATGCATTGCATAAAAGTTAAGCATAAAATTCTAATAACAAATCTCATACAATTGAGAAACTCTAAACAAGTCATAAATATGGCTACGACATTAATAATATCAAAGCTACTAGTGCATAGCCAATAATCATGGCACTATCAAGTGCTAGCCTTGGAAAACCCTAGTCACATTCTCAATACCAATAAGTAGCACACACATGTGCCAAAAGTCCAGAAAAAGCCAAAAAGCCGAAAAACTAACAAAGCGCGCGCCAAACATGCTTTAGCGCCGGCCAACAACGTTGGCGCTGTGCTAGCTCCAGAGTTAACAAGTTAGCACTGACAAAACGCGTTAACACTGACAAAACGCGTTAGCACTGGAAAAACGCACTAGCGCTGTGCTAGCTGCGTTAACTTGTTAGCACGGCCAGCGCCATTGCTATTATTTTTCCGCTAGCACCGTTGCTAGCATTTTCCATTCTTTTGCGGCACTAACTTTGATAGGCCTTACTAGTAAAATCATGGCTAGTGCACAACTCCACCAATTCCTACGAGAAATAAAATCATGTTACATGGGGGAATTATTCATAGGGTTTTGGTCTGGCGGTTATAGCAAAATATGGCGTGGTAACATCCCATGATCTGGAAGTTACAAAGTAGTGGTAAAGATGAAGCAGTTGACGAGATAATAGAATCGTGGTTTTCTATAAACTTCTAGGGATAATGAGCGGTTACACCATTATCCCCACGACTTCCAATACTCCATCTCTTCACTACCTCCACTACTTTACAAGGAAAGATACATGTATTCCCAAACTATTATAAATAGGCTCATTAGCCCATTTCAAAATCACCACAAGCTTACAATTCTCATAAGCTCTGTGATTTCTCTCAATAGTTCTGCAACTCTATATATCATTCAACATACAGAATTCCTTCAACTTTATTTGCTTCCCTCCCCTAAGATCAACCCATTTCCTCTCATCGTGAGAGCGGAACGGTTACTATCGTGGTTTAGACTTGCTTTGTACGATTTTGGTTTCCGAATCTAAATAAAATATTTCTACAATACATTTTTTTTCCTAGAATCAATTTTTAGGTACTAACAATTGGCAACCACAGTGGGAGATCAACCTGCCGGTCACGAATCCAACTCTTAATCTATCTAAAAAATGGTTGGTCTTGGGTCAGATTCAATTACCCCCAATTCTAACATTTCTCTTGTCAATATCAATGGCGATGTACACAACCCCTCTTCAGCAGTCAATGGCATCACCAACCCACGTCCCACCAACGGTACTACCGAAGTGGTCGATACCCCAATCACCCTGGATGAGTTGATGCGGGGACAAGAATCTCAAGCAAGAATTCTAGCAAGATTGGAAGATGCGGTAGGTGCTCTTTTCTCTTCCCTTGTCAAGTTAATATAGGAAGTAGGATGTCGTAGCGCTTTCAAATGAGGTACAAGTTCCACAGAACCAAGGATAAATTTCTCGAATGGTGATTCCCCACCCCACAACGTCGGGATCTTCATCACTGCGGAAAAACCAGTGAACCAGGAAGCCATGTTTCTAATTGAAAACTTATGCGAGCTTCTTCAGTTTTCCAAGGATCAACGTGTCGAAACCTTTGTTACTCTCAACCGCATAGACGTGGACACACACATGATACCGTCACCGATGGAAATAGAAACATCCATGTCGGATAACCCAACTGTAAATAACATCACATTCACTAAGGAGGACATGATGGCTGAAGAAGGTCACAACTGATCCCTGTACGTCACCGCTCATGTCAAGGAGGCCTAATTTAAGAGGGCCCTTATCTAAACAGGAGAAGCTTCCAATATCATTACACTCAGGACGATCAAGGTCGCACAGGTTCCACAAAGCCAGATAATACAACATCCCATAGTAATAAAGGATTTCGAAGGTAATCACACTAATTCCAATGCCCATGTTAATTTAAATTTACAAGTTGGTCCCATTGTATCCAAGGTTAAATTCCACGTTATTACGAAAGAGCTTAAATACCATATGATACTGGGGCGCCCATGGCTACATGACAATAAAGTTGTTTTCTATACCTACCATTAATGCGTGAAAGAAGCACTGGACGGGAAAATCATACTCATAGTAGCGTCACTATCACCCTATACTCTAATATATGATGTTGATTTCTTCAAGCCAGAAGATGAAGTTGTCGAACCATCCAACAAGGTCTACAACACGTCGTTACCTGACTGGGCATCGATAGCATACGAACCATCAATATTCACTGCAAGATTCGGGTCACAAGAAGTAACTGCCAGATCCTCTGAATATCATTACAGGGCATCCAGCATCACAAACCCTCAACTTGCTAAAAAAGGCCACAGTTTCGTAACCAGCTGCGATAACAAGGGAAGAATAGTCTTCCTTCACAATCGTTGTTAGCAATTAACATGGGAGACATATGAAGAATCTTCCCGCCTACAAATATGCATCCACAGTGAGGAGCAATATCATGAAGAGGTCCTGGATGCACCGCAACAATTATAAGACGGTAAAAATGCTACGGCTGATACGCTTGAAACCATCAATCTAGGAACGACGAAAGAAAATCTACGACCAGTTTCAATCAGCTCAACATTGTCACCAGAAGAAAAAATGGGGCTTGTCAATCTGCTCAAGGAATATCAAGATGTTTTTGCTTGGACTTACGAGGAAATGCCAGGGTTAAATTATAAACTAGTCACTGATCATCTATACATTGCTCCTGACGCCAAACCAGTCAAACAAGAGCTTAGAAAGTTCAAACACGTAGTCGAGGAACAAATCAAGATCGAAATTCAGAAGTTGCTAGCAGCAGGTTTATCAAACCTATCCAACACCCGACATGGTTAGATAATGTTGTCCCCATCAAGAAAAAGAATGGACAAATAAGATGATGTGTGCACTTCAGGAACCTGAACAAATCCTATCCCAAGGATGACTTTCCTCTTCCAAACATCGACATGCTCGTGGATACTACCAGTAGACATGGCATGTTTTGATTCATGGATTTCTATAGTGTCTACAATCAAATAAAGATGTACGAGTATGATGCTGAGAAGACCGTGTTCCGAACTCCCATCAGGAACTTCTATTACATAGTGATGCCCTTTGGATTAAAGAATACCGACACTACTTACCAAAGAGACATGACAACAATCTTTCACGACATGATTCACAAGCAAGTAGAAGATTATTTCGACGATGGGGTGGTAAAAATCCAAAACCAGAGCGTCCATGCGGACGTCCTATACCAAGTCTTTAAGAGATACCGAGAATACCATTTAAAGATGAACCCTATGAAGTGCGCCTTTGGTGTATCCTCTGGAAAGTTTCTGGGATTTCTGGTAACAGCAGAAAGGTGGAACCGACCAAAACACAGGCTATCACCACCATGCCACCACCATGCACCGTAAGGGAACTTAAAAGCTTCATTGGAAAGGTATCATATATTCGACGCTTTATCCCTGGATTATCTCAATTTGTTGTTTCATTTACACCCATGTTGAAGAAAGATGCGAGTCTTGTCTGGTCATCCACACAACAAAATATATTTCATCAAATTCAACAATTATTTCAATCACCAGCCGTTATGAAATCTCCAACTTCGGGGAAATCATTACTTCTCTACACAACCTTCAGTGAAGTGGCCATATGAGCACTATTAGCTCAAGAAGACGATATGGGGACTGAATGTCCCATATACTATCTCAGTCGCACATTAAGAGATGCAGAGCTGAGATACCCCAAAGTTGAAAGAGTTTTCCTGTCCTTGGTGCATGTTGTTCAGAAGTTTCGACATTATCTACTAGCAAATAGAGTAGTGTTGATGGCCAAGGATGACCCTATAAAATTTTTACTATCAAAACATGCTCTCATAGGACGAGCAGAAAAATAGTTGCTACAAATGTTTTGACATATCATGTGTATCACTAAAAGTAGTAAAGGAGCAAGCGGTCGTAGATTTATTTGAAGCATTTCTAGGAGAAGAAAATAATACAACATACGAAGATGTACCTAGAGAATTCCCATACATCTCACTCACTGAAAAAGAAGCCTGTATATTATACTTTGACGGCTCTGCTACCCCTAACAACAATACCGCATGAGGAGGTGTTGTGCTAGTTTCACCAGCAGGTGAAGTATTCTCATATTCATTCAAGTTGGACTACTAATGCACCAATAACTCTGTCGAGTATGAAGCCTTTCTACTAGGATTATTTCTATCTAAGCAAGATGGAGCCGCATGTCTTGAAATAAGAGGAAACTCGAAATTACTAGTGAATCAAATGAATGGCATATATTGTCCCAAGGAAACAACACTAGCCCCGTATAGGGCCGAGGCGCATAATATCTTAACTCACTTTGTCGAGGCGACAATCATACATACGGGGAGCACTAACAACAGACACGCAGATTGTTTGGAAACCCTAACCTCGAAACTCCAATTCGAAGAATCGGAAGAAACTCTCATCGTACATAGACATACCATGCCCTTAACCTGGATGGACAAACCTGATGAAGAACAATCCAACGACTGGAGGACGCCTATCATCCAAGAGCTCAGCAACTCGCATAGCCAAGGGAAGGTCAGTCTTAAGGATTTGAAATATTTTTTCTTATTACATGGGATATTGTATCATAGAAATTCATACGGATCCCTATCAAGATATCTAGGAGACAATGACGCACAATGGCGACTTAGTCAAGTACACCGTGAGATGTGCGCTCAGACACTGGTAATAACCTTATATAGACGTCTCTAACTTCTTGGGTATTATTGGCCCACCATGGAGGCTCAATCACGGTTGTTACATGGATCTTTTCCTAATTGTCAAATCCCGCCGCAACAGTCAGAAATACTAACTATACACAGTGCTAGAGACTGGCGGGAGCCGTATATCAAATACCTCTGAGATAATATTCTACCTCAGGAAAAGCGGGAAGCGACACGCTTAATTCGAAAATCCAAGAGATTTTTCTTTCACGAAGGAATACTTTACCGAAAGAGCTTTGGCGGAGATTTGTTGCGATGTATGGCAGAAGAGGATATCCAGATTATACTGAAAGAAATGCATGGAGGTGAACATCAAGGAAAGAGAAAACTATTTCTCCAAATCCATGAGAAATATTACTGGACGACCATGGAGGCCGATGCAACTTCATTTTTTCAGAGGACGGGTAAGGTTGATGGGCAAATTAAATGGGATAATAGGCCGGGTAAGGTTGATGGGTAAAGAGGCCGAGTATTGGGTCGGGCAAGATATTTTGAGTCGTTATCTAAATGGGCTAGGACGGGTAAGCCTGTGATGGGAAACGATGCCCATAGGATGTCATGGGTAAGGGCGGACGGTACAGAGCCATGGGCTTACCGGAAAAATTTACATCCCTAGTTGCATGAGCCTCTTCGACACTCTCCAAATGCTGACGCAACTAGTTTACGCTGAAACAGGGACCCTCACAAGTGGTCAACATCTCATCTCATTCCTAGAGTTTGAAGTCTGTAACCTTATACAGAAGCGCATCATCCATTTCAGAAATAATCAGGAGGATTCCTGCGACGACTATTACAAGGATGTGAATATGACTCTTCACCATCTCTGTTATGGCAATATGCCCGTACTTCTTCCATATCTTTGTGTAGATACCTACATGATATTTTGGCACAATAAATCCTCCCACTACTTCATACTTCCGATATGCTAAATCCATTTCTAACCCAAAGGGGATACCGACATTGGGATAATCACGAAGGGGAAAACTCGAGTCAACATTCGCAACAGAAGCCATGATTTTAGAAAAACTATTAAAGCCGGCTTCAACATTTACTTCACTATATGCTAATACGACTTCCTCATTTTTCTTAATCCCAGCATGTTTAATCTCCATCTCTTGCTATAACCAAACAAGTAACAATACATTCAAAAAAAAAAGGCGGTTACAAGAAAAATGAGAAAGAAAGCTGCTTAACATTGCCTTGAAGTTCCTAGTGCTCATATGTCTCTTTGGTACCTTCTTAACCCGAGAAACCTAGGAAAAACAACAATCATATCATGTTCAGGCTTTCATTGAAGCCATCATACTGGTATGGAAGCTTGGGAGTGAAGAGGAATTTACTAGACTTGAAATCCAGGTAGTACGCTTGACATAAGAGCTACCTTGGTTAGAGATACCATTATCAGACATGTTTGCGTGATGAAGTGATTCAAGGATTGTTCTCGGTTCTGGGAAAAATGAAATTGAAAAACCAGAAGAATGCGAGTGGAAATGGCTAGAGACGCTCACTTGTTTAAATAGATAACAATGGGAAACCCTAAAATTCAAATAAGTAGAATTTTCTGAAATTTATCCCGAGGAGAATGGATCTGAGCATGACTGCTGACCAAGGATCCAGGACCAACCGTTGTCGAGAGTAAGGCAGCAGGCTTCATCCGGAGATCCGTTCAGCTCCAGAACCAACCGTTGGAAGGCTTCACCCGGCGACCAGTTCAGCATGTGTACGCCTCTAGCACAACCAGGGTTGAGACCGTGATTCTCCTGTCCGTTTTTGCTCACATGGATAATTATCCTTTCTCTACCAAAAACCATATGTAGTTGCTACCACTAGCGCCCCAGTATTGATACCACCATCTAGTGCTTAACGCGAAACATTATTGTTCCGCGCTAACCAGGGGACTTAATGTTGATGGTGGATTTTTGACAAGGGAGAAAATTGTAATATTGTTTTTTGCCAAGCCGCATAAGTACAAAATAAATGCATAATTTCCTGGGATAGAATCAGAATTATGAATGCTACTTCTATCCCACATTTTGTAAGAAAATCGGGAAGGGATATTCATCTCTGGCTAAATTATCCTTGTAGCTCTTTTTGTATAAATATGCACCACAGAAATTTCAGAGTTATTTTCAACTAAATCCTTGTTATTTCATGTGCATCTATGCGAACTATTTGTATAAGAAAAAATACGCTGATTATATAAAATTACGAACATTCATAATAGAGGCTAAACCATATCTGAATACAAATACTAATTAGATGAATACCATTTAACTGCAGAGTCGCATCAAGCATAATTTCAAGTTGTAAACTTCCACGACTTAATCTTTTGAAAATTTCTGTATGCACTGCATAAAATTTAAGCATATAATGCTAATAACAAAAATCTCATACAATTGAGAAACTCTAAACAAGTCATAAATATGGCTATGACATTAATAAATATCAAAGATAGTGGTGCATAGCCAATAATCATGGCGCTAGCAAGTGTTAGCAGTGGCAAACCCTAGTCACACTCTCAATACCAATAAGTAGCACACAATGTACCAAAAGGCCATAAAAAACCAAAAATCCAAAAAACTAACAAAGCGTGTGCCAAACAGGCTGTAGCGCCGTTAGCGCTATGCTAGCTCCAGCGCTAACTTGTTAGCACGGCCATTTCCATTGCTAATATTTTTTCACTAACACCGTTTCTAGTATTTTCCCTTCTTTTATGACACTAACTTTGCTAGTGCTAGCACTATCTTGAGTCCACGAATCCAGCAATTCCTACGAGAAATCAAATCATGTTACATGGAGGGATTATTCATAGGGTTTTGGTCTGGCTGTTACAACAACTTGTGGCGTGATAACACCCCATGATCCGGAAGTTACAAAGTAGTGGTAAAGCTGGAGCAGTTGACAAATGAGACGCGTCGTTGGCACAACAAATTAATTCACTTCTTTCCACAAAATTAACTAGTAATATAATTGCAAGGATTTCGTTCCCACGAAGAGCAGTGAGTTTCTAGTTGTTATAAAATAACCAAAAAGGGGGGTTTGTAGATTTTGAGCGAAGTAAATAAAATAAGAGAATAATAAGAATTTATTTCAAACAATTAGAAGAAAGATGATTAATGAATCCTTCACCATCACTGAACCGAAACTTAATCATACAAGTTTATTTTTTGTTGAATTGATATTGTTACCAACCGCATAATAGCAATAAGCTCTGCTACCCCTGGAATTCCTTATTTCACTGGATACAGAAGTGCTCGACTACAGATTCTATCCAACTAACCCACCATGAATAAGCTCCCAGGGTGTAAATTACACTTTACACTTTGTGAATTAGGTTGATCCTAGCATCAGACTCATAGACTCGGCCTACCTACTAGTGTTATTTCTATACACAATTTCTTAACAGAATCCCTCTATCAGTTCTTGTGATGTACTACTTTTATAAAGAGTTGAGTGATAATTACACGTATCACACAACTCAGAACTAGTAGAAGAAATATTGATTGGTTGATTTAATTGATCAGTTTAAGTAACCCATCAATATTCTTAGACGATAAAAATAAAACTGAAAACAAGCTTGATTTATAAAATTAAGATTTCATTATTCAGGACTTTAAAATCATCTCAAATCAAAATAGAAATTAGCTAGACATTGCTAGAAGTATTTAAAAATTAAATAAAATCAAATAAAATCAAATAAATAAGAAAATAAAACTGAAAACACATACCCGAAAAAAAAACGTCGCAAGCAAGAATACCTCATATTCTTCTATTCTGTTTCTCTGTATTTTGATGTGTTTCTGGTTCGGCTGCACAAGGCTATTTATAGCCTTCACCCGAAACAAGATGTACACGTGAAATGGAATATGTTAAGGAATACTGAGTTAGTGAAGAAAGTTTTTCCTTTTCGAAAATTAAGTGCTTCTGATACAGTGTATCACGAAGTAATCTAACAAAATGACTACGACTTTTGATTGGCTAGGATTTTAGTGGGATCCAAATGACCCAATACGTCTTCTTCAATTACGGTTGATGTATTCAATTTGATGCTTTATGTTGCACCAAATTCTCACCTTTCCTTCTCCACGTATGTTGTATTAAATTTTCCGATTCTTTCTAAATAAGAAACAAGTTCCCTGTTTCTTTCAATTTCTTCCATAACTCAAACCCAACAGCCATCAGATATCTTCTACACTAGTTTCTCGGTCACGAAACTCACTCCATATCAAACTCCGAGTTCCATGTTCTCCTCAAACTCTTCCATCACCAATTACAGTTGCGTACCAATATCAAACTCGCACTAATGCCGTAATCCCTATTCAACTCGATCTCTTCTTTCAAACCATCATCACAGGCTCGATGCCAATAATCATCACCATAGACTCGAGGGCTCAAGCTCCTCCAAGTTCTAACCTCATAACAGTAACTCCATCGATTTTCAAAGCCAACAGTTTCGGCTCATCTCCATAATTCACGTTAACATAAACCATTAATCAACCATCATCGCGAACCTCAAGCTCCACCTTCGAAAGAAACTCCATCATCACCATCACCGATCATCTCTCTCTCACAGGCTCAACTATCTACAACTTCTCTTCCATCTGCCACTCGTCCATCAAAATAAAATTATCAGAGCCACCTCCATTATCTCTCGAGCTCCATCACAGGCTCGAACTTCCATTCACCGAATCAAACTCGAACTTTGAACAACACCACGACTCTGCAGAATTATCATTGATAATGGCAGCAACAACTTGTTGGAATTTTTGATCAAAATTATTATGTACGAGTGAAAATTATTTTTCAGAATTTAAACTCCAAGAGATATGTTTAGGGTCATGCATCTTCACCCATAAAATACTTAGTTAATAAGTGTTATGGAGAGTCACCATTAAACGTGGTGAGTCACCTATGAGTGAAGAGACACATTGTAGAGTCACCATTGACTCTATAAATAGTTAAGTACCTATCTCTTTTATGATAAGAAATAATTTTTCACAATGGTTTAGAAAAAAACAAAAATATCTAGAGTCGAATCATATTTAAGAGCACAGTAATTGTCAACATTCGCTGGCCGAGTAGTATTATAATGCTATTGACTACAAGGCGTGATCGTTGTATCTTGGAAGACAACATCCGTAGAACCGGAAACACAGTATGCGGGGATGAATTATTTTTAAGAATTTTCTCACCTCGATCAACCAAATCAGATAAATATTCTAACTTTGTTTTTGATGATTTTCTATTTATCGTATCGTTATGATTTTCAAAAAACCGAAACGTATATAATGTTAAAGACAATTCAGTTTTAGTTTCTTAAAATAATCACCTAGTACATGTTTCTGATTTCTGATATAGGAAACTTTATGTTGTTGCATACCGTTTAACAAGTTTGGTGTCCAAGAAAAGAAATCTTTGTTTCTTGCCTTTCTGTAATTGTTAAGATAACAAAAAGTTGTTGCCGAAACCACCGCACCGTGGATATGCTATGATATAAGTGTATATTTATCTTTGTTCTATGGTGATACGATGACATGGTAATTTCTCCTTTACTCATGCATTCTGACTCCTTAGATTAAATACATGAAACATTGATTATTTTGGTTTCTACTAATTGAGCATGGATTGAAACAGAGGATCACGTGTCGTTTTTGCATCTCGTTTTGATTAAACTTGGTCTTAAGCCTTAGATCTTGTGTAAACGGTTATACCTTGTTTTGAGACTAGTTACAGCCTTACGGACATAACTTTACTTCTCAAAAGACACAAACCATTCATCCACTCACATGCCTTTGTGTTATTCTTTAAGAAGAAAATGTCAATTTAAAGCATATCAATATGTGTACGAAGAGACGTGTCCTTTTAATGGAAGGAGTTTTAACCATCTTTGTATAGTGAATTGCTGGAAACAAGATCATAGTGTTTCTTTATAATTGGCTGTGATGTTTTGTCTAATGGGTAATAGGTTCAAAAGGAAATTTTGAATTATGTTCCATATTATTGTTTTAACTCCTCTATTTTTCTTTTAAGTATGTTCTCTGTTTGAAAGACAAACAAGAAAGGAAAGCAAATGGAAAAATAGCAGTATACATCAAGGTTAAGGAGATCGATCGGCTATGCAACGTTGTTTTCGGAGAGTGGTGCATAGATTATCAAATGTTTACTGCTAGGTAAACTGCCATCCAAACAGTTAAGTTATCTAATCTAGGTTCCTTGCGAAGATTCAAGTTCCTTGCTTGGAAGTCTAAATTTTACATGGTGTAAAATTGGGTTTGTACAGAAGACTTGTAAGAGCTAATGTCTCAATCATGGTCTGCCTAAGACTGAAAATCTAATACATGGGGTATTAGTGAAATGATAAATTATTTCTTAGTCCAATCTGTTTGTGTGATTTTTCATGATTATAAAAAATGCATTGAAATTAACTCTGATCTCTAATTATCACACTATCAAAGGGTGGAATTGGGACAATTAGAAAAGATGAATTAACTCCTTAATTATACCGTGCCTCAGAATTGTGGGAAAACCTGTACAAGGTAACTAATACAATCACAGATCCTATAATTCATTGCAGAATTATATAGGACCATATATCGGTCAAGGAAAGTGTTCTTGAGACAGAACATGGTGTACCAAATAAATGTATTAGACTAAGACATGGTTATGTGTGGTAAGTGAGTTAAAAGATACTCTTTCACAATCTATGCATCATAGTGTTGTTGTTGGAATTTTACAACAATGAACAACATTGTTAGATGTATAAGAATAATATATATAAAGAACTGAATTGAAAACAACTCTACCACGGATAACTACGAGGGCAGAATCACAGGTTCAACAAGTTGTCCTTAACACATTAGTTCGCAGGTATACTCGAGAAGAGCAATGCTAAACCCCAACGTGCGAAGATTTGTCCAGGATAAGACTGCCCGATATAGCTTGTATTAGCACAATACAAACTACCCACTTATGAACTTTAGCAACAGGGAAGGAAGGGAAATAAACACTCAAAAGCGCAAAACAAAGCGAGAAGATGGTGAAAATAAGACAGGATAGTAGCCGCTTTTGGGATGGATTTCAACTCTGAAAACGTTTTGTATTTATAGTAGAAAAGATACATTTAGGGTTTCGGATTTTCTTGTAAATCAATTTTTCCCAAGATAAAAATAAAAAGAATCCTTTAGGGTTTCGGATCTCTTGTAAAAATATTTTGGTAAAAATAATAGATCATGGTTGATGTATTTCACATTCGGTATTACTGAAATGATAAACTATTTGTTAGTCCAATCTATTTCTGTGGTTTTTCATGACTATAAGAAATGCATTGAAATTAACTCTGATCTCTAATTATCACACTATCAAAGGGTGGAATTGGGACAATTAGAAAAGATGAATTAATTCCTTAACCCCCTTGAGTGCACTTTGTGTTGCGAAGATTATACGTGCCTCAAAATTGTGGGAAAACCTGTACAAGGTAACTAATGCAATCACAGATCCTATAATTCATTGCAGAATTATACAGGACCATATATCGGTCAAGGAAAGTGTTCTTGAGACAGAACATGGTGTACCAAATAAATGTATTAGACTAAGACATGGTTATGTGTGGTAAGTCAGTTAAAAGACACTCTTTCACAATCTATGCATCATAGTGTTGTTGTTGGAATCTTGCAACAATGAACAACATCGTTAGATGTATCAGAATAATATATATAAAGAACTGAATTGATAAAAACTCTACCACAGATAACTACGAGGGCAGAATCACAAGTTCAACAAGTTGTCCTTAACACATTAGTTCGCGGGTATACTCGAGAAGCGTTATGCTAAACCCCAACGTGCGAAGATGTGTCCAGGATAAGACTTCCCATATAGCTTGTATTAGCACAATACAAACTACCCACTCTTGAACTTAGCAACAGGGAAGGAAGGGAAATAAACACTCAAAAGTGCAAAACAAAGCGAGAAGATGGTGAAAAGAAGACAGGATAGTAGCCGCTTCTGGGATGGATTTCAACTCTGAAAACGTTTTGTATTTATAGGAGAAAATAAACCTTTAGGGTTTCGGATTTCTTGTAAATCAAGTTTTCCCAAGATAAACATAAAAAGAATCCTTTAGGGTTTCGGATTTCTTGTAAAAATATTTTGGTAAAAATAATAGATCATGGTTGATGTCTTTCAAATTCGGTATTAGTGAAAAGATAAATTATTTCTTAGTCCAATCTATATCTGTGGTTTTTCATGACTATAAGAAATGCATTGAAATTAAGTCTGATCTCTAATTATCACACTATCAAAGGGTGGAATTGGGACAATTAGAAAAGATGAATTAATTCCTTAATTGTACGTGCCTCAGAATTGTGGGAAAACCTGTACAAGGTAACTAATACAATCACAAATCCTATAATTCATTGCATAATTATACAGGACCATATATCGGTCAAGGAAAGTGTTCTTGAGACAGAACATGGTGTACCAAATAGTTATGTGTGGTAAGTGAGTTAAAAAAAAATACTCTTTCACAATCTATGCATCATAGTGTTGTTGTTGGAATCTTGCATCAATGAACAACATCGTTAGATGTATCCCAATAATATATATAAAGAACTGAATTGAAAACAACTCTACCACGGATAACTACGAGGGAAGAATCACAGGTTCAACAAGTTGTCTTTGACACATTAGTTCGCGGGTATACTTGAGAAGAGAAATACTAAGCCCCAACGTGCGAAGATGTGTCCAAGATAAGACTGCCCGATATAGCTTGTATTAACACAATACAACTACCCACTCTTGAACTTAGCAACAAGGAAGGACGGGAAATAAACACTCAAAAGTGCAAAACAAAGCGAGAAGATGGTGAAAAGAAGACAGGATAGTAGCCGCTTCTTGGATGGATTTCAACTCTGAAAACGTTTTGTATTGATAGGAGTAAAGAAACCTTTAGGGTTTCAGATTTCTTGTAAATCAAGTTTTCCCAAGATAAACATAAAACGAATCCTTTAGGGTTTCGGGTCTCTTGTAAAAATATTTGGGTAAAAATAATAGATCATGGTTGATGTCTTTCGCATTCGGTATTAGTGAAATGATAAATTATTTCTTAGTCCAATCTATTTATGTGGTTTTTCATGACTATAAGAAATGCATTGAAATTAACTCTGATCTCTAATTATCACACTATCAAAGGGTGGAATTGGGACAATTAGAAAAGATGAATTAATTCCTTAATTGTACGTGCCTCAGAATTATGGGAAAACCTGTACAAGGTAACTAATACAATCACAGATCCAATAATTCATTGCATAATTATACAAGACCATATATCGGTCAAGGAAAGTGTTCTTGAGACAGAACATGGTGTACCAAATAAATGTATTAGACTATGACATGGTTATGTGTGGTAAGTGAGTTAAAAGATACTCTTTCAGAATCTATGCATCATAGTGTTGTTGTTGGAATCTTGTAACAATGAACAACAACGTTAGATTTATCAGGATAATATATATAAAAAAATGAATTGAAAACAATTCTACCACGGATAACTACGAGGGCAGAATCATAGGTTCAACAAGTTGTCCTTAACACATTAGTTCGCGGGTATACTCGAGAAGAGCAATGCTAAACCCCAACGTGCGAAGATGTGTCCAGGATAAGACTGCCCGATATAGCTTGTATTAGCACAATACAAACTACCCACTCTTGAACATAGCAACAA
>JAJJMC010007948.1:643649-728973 GCA_023531435.1 Papaver californicum | reverse complement strand
TTGAGAACAAACAATTCTTTTTGAAATCGAGACCCTATGTGACGAACGCAATTAAACCCTAATCTACAACGGATTCCCGGAACCTTAACGTTTTCCTCTTACTGTTTCCAACTTTATTAAATAGTTTTAATTCACTAGTTAATTTAATTCCTTATAAAAAAAACCTAAAAAAATATTTTAATCCAAACTCCTCGTGGGAACGAACCGTATTTGCTCTTGTCTACATCTTTCGACACTGTGGCTTGCGGTAAAACAAAGTCGGTTTTCCGACGCATCAGTATACTCGAGAAGAGCAATGCTAAACCCCAACGTGCGAAAATGTGTCCAGGATAAGACTGCCGATATAGCTTTTATTAGCATAATACAAACTACCCACTCTTGAACTTAACAACAGGGAAGGAAAGGAAATCAACACTTAAAAGCGTAAAACAAAGCGAGAAGATGGTGAAAAGAAGACAGGATAGTAGCCGCTTCTGGGATGGATTTCAACTCTGAAAAAAATTTGTATTTATAGGAGAAAATAAACCTTTAGGGTTTCAGATTTCTTGTAAATCAAGTTTTCCCAAGATAAACATAAAAAGAATCCTTTAGGATTTCGGATTTCTTGTAAAAATATTTTGGTAAAAATAATAGATCATGGTTGATGACTTTCACATTCGTAGGCCCAATACATAAGTTATCCCATGTATTGTTTGCCCACCCCATTCCACCCTCTAGTTTTACATACTATCCATTTGAGAATAGTTATATAGTGGACATCCTTCTCTAGATTACCCAATGTGGGACTAAACTAAAGAGTTTCATTCACTCAGGGAAATGAGTGAGCATCCAAGACAAAAACCATTTAGTTTAAAACTGATTTTCTCCAACAGTTGTAAGACATCCGAGAGAAATGATAGAGGTTAACGTACTTTGTACAACAACTGTGAAGAGATTCCAAATTATGTGAAAGAGGATGATTTCCAAATTCTGGTGTATCTTGGGATACTGGAGGGATGCTATGATGGCGCACTCCTAATCAGGATATATACCCCACAAAGAAATTGGAAAAGTTCTCTTATAAATTTGGAAAGGAAAGTAACATTTCCTTAAATTTGTTGACAGTGCTTTAGGAAGTAAATGCGGTCGTAAATCGTAATAGACAGTTATCAAATTGTAAATGAAGAGACGTCTTCATGGAAATTGTACATATTTCTTGTTTTATAATAAGAAAGAGTTTTTCACGATGGTTTAGAAAAAAAACAAAAATGTCTAGAGTCGAGTCATATTTAAGAGCATAGTCGACATTCGTTGGCCGAGTAGTATTGTAGTGCTACTTGTTGGATCTGCAACAATGGAAAAACACTAAAGAGAAGAAAACTGTTATCGTTAAAAAAATTATAAACACTCTGATGTTGATGCACACACTAGGACAGAGCCACCTGCTCAGCAAATTGCCCTTAAGGTACTCCTCAAAAATGAGAAACCTCTAGAACTTAACAACAATTTATAGTGGAAGGGAAATAAACACACAAGTGCGCAAAACAAAGTAGGAAGAGGGGAAAAAAGCTAGGGATAGTATCCTGCTCTGGAGTAAGTTGAAATGGAGAAGAATGGTTTTCTTTTATAGCCAAAATTTTGAGAGGAAAATTAATTTGAATTAATTACAATTAATTCCGTGCATTAATCACGATAATTAAGTTTAAAACGTTAAGAATATTTTTGTTATTAATTCGAATTGAATAAATCCATTTAGGAAATTATTTTCATTGAAAACGGTAAGTCTTGATTGGACCGTAGCCTTGGCTACGCCTGCTTACGCCAAGCACACGCCAAGCTCACGCCAACACACACAAGCACCTCAAGCCCGCAAACCCGCGACCCGCGTGCGTGCTTCGGTGCGAAGCACCGCATATGTGTGAAAAGCAAGTGTGAATCAACTAGCCCATTTCCTTAGTCCTCCCCCAACCAAAAAAGCATCTAAACGCTAAGGGCCCTCCCTTAGTTGCAATTTTTGTGGTAATATAGGTAGAACACATCTCTAGTTTATCCAATGTAGGACTAACTAAAGGTTATTCATTCACAAAATAGTGAAAATAGGAAATGATGTTTCCACCCAACAAATGAGCTAGTGTCTCTTAGTGAAGAAATGATGTTTCCACCCAACAAATGAGCTAGTGTCTCTTAGTGACCCATTGGTCCTAAGATCCATTCCTACCAAGACCAATAATTCAATTTAAAAAATCATTTCAAAAACATTTCATTTTCTCTAACAATCCCCCACATGAATGAAAAACCCGATAAAATCAGAAATCAGAAAGCGAGAAATACCTCTTAGACAATAGGTATCCATAAGGTCTTGAACCTTTGCTTAGTGAGAAATTACCGGAACTACATGATGGACAGTGAAAGTGATGTATTGAACTGCCATCGTTTGGTGTAGTTCATCAATAGCTTCCACGCGAGATATCTCTCTAGGTGCTGTTAAGTTTGTGCCGTTGTGTCCATTTTGGCCCTGGAAGTATCCCGTTTCTCAGAATGCTCTAGAGAATCAGCTCAGTTCTCAAAGGAAGCGTCCCACTTTCTCATTCAGATAGGTGAGTTCTATCAAGAGTGTTTACTGCTACACCCCACTTCAATCTTAAATTAAACTATAGAACTCATTAAGACTTAATAAAAAGTCATCTTCACATGCAGTCACACTATCACGTCTATACCATAGGGAAGGGACAGACAATGAAATTCTCTAATAGTTTTTCCTTTAACCCACCACAGATTAGTTGTCTCATTCGAAACCTTGATCTTGGGATCTCCAGTCAGCAAGGTTGAGTGTCCTTCATGGAAAGTTTATTTGATGAGCTTAAGCCCCATCCCCCTTGATGCATTACTAACTATCTCCTTGGACAAACCTTTCGTCAAATGATCCGCGATATTCTCCTTAGACCTCACAAAGTCAACAGAAATAACGCCAGTTGAGATTAGTTGTTTTAGGGAATTGTGTCTTCTACGAATGTGTATAGACTTCCCATTATAGTTGTTGTTTTTAGCATTAGCTATTGCAGCTTGACTATCACAATGTATAGATATAGCTGGCACAGGCCTATGCCAGAGAAGAATGTCTTCTAAAAAGCATCTTATCCAAGCGGCTTCCTCTCCTGCTTTATCTAACGCAATAAACTCCGACTACATAGTGGATCGAGCTATACATGTCTGTTTGTAACTCTTCCAAGATACAGACCCACAACCTATAGTGAAAACGTATCCACTCGTAGACTTAGACTCCTCTGAGTCCGCTATCCAGTTTGCGTCACAAAATCCTTCAAGGACCGCAGGGTATCTCTCATAATTTAAAAAAAAATTAAAGTGTACTTCAAGTACCTTAACACTCTAATAAGTGCATCCCAATGCTCTTGTCCCGGATTACATGTATACCTACTTAACCTACTCACAGCATAAGTAATGTCTGGTCTCATACAGTTCATTAAATACATCAGACTTCCTATGACACGTGAATATTCAAGTTATGAAACTCCATTACCCTTGTTCTTCTTGAGTCTACAACAAGGATCATACGGAGTACAAGCAGGTTTACTATCAAACTGGTTATATTTTCTAAGTACAGATTCAACATAATGAGATTGACTAAGACTATATCCATTAGACTCTCTTTTAATTTTCATCCCTAAGATTACATCAGCGGGGCCTAAGTCTTTCATGTCAAAGTTCTCATTTAGCATGTTCTTAGTGGAGTTAATTACATCCATGTTTGTACCAAGTATAAGCATATCATCAACATACAAGCATAAAATCACACAGGCATCATTCACAAGTTTAGTATAAACACACTTGTCAGATTCATTTATTTTTAAAACCACTAGAAATCATTACATGATCAAATTTTTCATGCCATTGTTTAGGTGCTTGTTTCAAGCCATACAAAGATTTTTTTTTTTTAGTTTACAAGTTTTCACAACCTTTCACTGCAAAGCCCTCAGATTGGTCCATAAAAATTTCTTCATTTAATTCAACATTTAGAAAAGCTGTTTTTACATCCATTTGATGTATATCTAAGTTATGAATGCAGCGATAGTAATTAACATCTTTATGGAAGTAATTCTCGTAACAGGTGAATAAGTGTCAAAGAAATCTACACCTTCTATTTGTTTATAGCCTTTAGCTACTAATCTAGCTTTATATTTTTCCACAGTTCCTTCTACTTTACGTTTTCTTTTGAAGATCCATTTACAACCTATGGGTTTACACCCTAGAGGTAAATCTACAATACCCCAAGTATCATTATGTAGAATGGAATCAATTTCACTAATAGTGGATTCTTTCCACCATAGAGCTTCAGAAGAAGTCATGGCTTCTCTAAAAGTCTGTGATCAGTCTCAGCTAAACAAGTTATGAAGTCTGGCCCAAAAGATTTTTCAACTCTAAGTCTTTTACCTGTTCTATGCTCAAATTCATCTTCCTCTAAAGGTAGTGTCTGACTAGTAGAAGGGACATCTAGGGATCAACACATATCATGCGAGATTCAGATTTCAAAGGAAAAATATTTTCAAAGAACACAACATCCCTAGATTCCATAATGGTATTCATACCAATTTCTGATATTTCAGAACTTACAACCATAAATTTATATGCAGTAGTATGTTCAGGGTACCCTATGAAGACACAGTCAACAGTTTTGGGTCATATATTGGTACTCTTAGGTGGAGGGATAGAAACCTTAGTCAAACACCCCCACACCTTAAAGTATGCATAAGAAGGTTGCCTACCTTTCCATAACTCATATGGAGTTTTGTCTGGTCCTTTAAAGGGTACTCTGTTCAGGACATAGAAAGCTGAGAGGACGACCTCCCCCCACAAGTTTGCAGGTAGTCCTGAACTAATTAACATGGCATTCATCATCTCCTTAAGGGTTCGGTTTTTCCGTTCAGCCACAACCATTAGATTATGGTGAATAAGGAGGGGTTACTTCATGAATAATGCCATGTTTCATGCAAAAATCTCCTATAGGGATTACATACTCACCACCACGGTCAGACCTAACAGTTTTAGTGGTAGTACTCATTTGGTTTTCAACTTCTAGTTTATAAATTTTAAAGGCTTTTAAGGCATCATCCTTACCTTTAAGTAAATAAATATGACAGTACCTCGTACAGTCATATATAAAAGTGACAAACCATTTTTTACCACCTCTAGTTTGAACTGATTTCATGTCAACTAGGTCTGTGTGAATTAATTCTAAGGGTTTAGAATTTCTCAGAATATTTTTCTTATAAAACTTTTTAGCATATTTTGATTCTACGCATATTTCACATTTATGTTCATTATCCAAAATAAATTTGGGTATGCAGCCTATGCTTGACAGTTTATTCATTGATTTATAGTTTACTTGACCAAGTCTACCATTCCAAACATTCAACGACACACAAACATAAGAAGAATCATTTTTATTCATATTCAATAAAGGTTACATTTAATTTATATAAACCCTCAGTCTTATAACCCTTTCTTACATAGTTTTTACCCTTAGTTACAATAACTTTCCAAGATTCAAAAAACTAGTTCAAAACCCTTATCATCTAATACACCACAAGATACAAGATTTTTACAGATGTCCGGAACATGAAGAACTTCATTCAATGTGAGAGTTTTTCCAGAAGTGAGCTTCAGCCCAACTTTTCCTTTTCCCGCAACCTGTGTTGCGGACGAGTTACCCTTGTAGAGTTTTTCTCCTTCCCATACCTTCTGGTAGGAGGTGAACATATCTTTGTTTCTGCAGACATGCTTGGTAGCACCAGAGTCTACCCACCAGTCTCTCACATTAGTTACCAGATTGACTTCAGACACCGTGCCAGAAAACTTGTTCTTGTTGTTTTCAAACCAATCAACATTATTTTTCTTATAATTAAATCCTTACGATTTCTACAAAGTATTGCCAAAATGGACATGATATATTTATAATCATATAATCAACACCCCACGCATGTTCAATATATATTAATCAAGACATTATCCAAGTAAAATCATTTTAGTACATGATATTACTCGGTTGATTTTTCTTTATCTCATGCAAAAGTGTGGTACCATCTGGACTCCATATGCATCTCACGAGTAAGGATTGATATATTTCCACCAATAACGTGACAAATAAGAACTAACTCATCCATGCACAATTCTCTCTAACCATTACTTCCCTTTTACCCCATAACTGGCATGCAAAGATCTTTGTACAATTTAATTTCCATATATGCCAGCTCCTACTTACTACTTCCCTTATTAGAAATTGAGATTCCATATACGTATTACTATGATCTCATTTCTTTCCTACCATGTCCTCATGCTATCAAGGCTCAAGCACTTATAACAGTCTCAAGACAACATGCGTTTTATTCCATTAAGTTATGTTTCAATTGAATCCATTAATTGACGTTTCCTTTTGTTGTATATTATGATTCAAAATAAGTTATGCCCATTAAAGATTCACAGCATGTTAATTTTTCTAACAGTGATAATCACCACTATTTGACTTGGAAAATTAAAAATGGAGGAACGAACAACTTATCTTAAACATTAATCATTCCGGAAGATAGTCCTGCCAATATTCCTTTGTGATCTTTCTTGTTCCCATTGTTACAAAAGAAGATTATTGTGTTAAGATTGTTGGATCTGCAACAATGGAAAAACACTAAAGAGAAGAAAACTGTTATCGTTAGAAAAATTATGAACACTCTGATGTTGATGCAAACACTAGGACAGAGTCACCTACTCAGCAACTTGTCCTTAACACAATAGTCCTCGAGTACTCCTCTAAAATGAGAGATGCTATACCCCAACAGAGGAGATGTGTCCAGGATAGAACTGCCCGTTATGACTAGTATAAGCACAATACTAGTCACCCTCTAGAACTTAACAGCAATTTATAGTAGAAGTGCGCAAAACAAAGCAAAAAGAGGGGAAAAGAGCTAGGGATAGTATCCTGCTCTGGAGTAAGTTGAAATGGAGAAGAATGGTTTTCTTTTATAGCCAAAATTTTGAGAGGAAAATTAATTCGAATTAATTACAATTAGTTCCGTGCATTAATCACGGTAATTAAGTTTAAAACGTTAAGAATATTTTTGTTATTAATTCGAATTGAATAAATCCGTTTAGGAAATTATTTTCATTAAAAACGGTAAGTCTTGATTGGACCGTAGCCTTGGCTACGCGCGCTCACGCCAAGCACACGCTAACACACGCAAGCACCGCAAGCCCGCAAACCAGCAACCTGCGTGCGTGCTTCGGTGCGAAGCACCGCACATGTGTGAAAAGCAAGTGTGAATCAACTAGTCAATTGCCTTAGTCCTCGAGCAAACTATGTATCCTAAACTAACCTAAAATACAACAACTCCCTTTTGTTGAGGACACGGTTACACTTAGCATGTGTAACAAGCCTGTAAACCCCTAGGTTTCTCCAGTGGACGGGTTATAGTCTCGTGAGGGTTTACAAGAGGTATACCCATAAAACCCACTCCAACTTCAAATTCTTTAAATTCACATTATCCAAATAGCTATGAGGACATAAAGTTTCTAAACATTAATAATAAGAATTTAGAAATTCCAAAGAACATTTTTCTCATGCTTAACTCTTGAATTAGGAGAAAACCACCATATGAAAGAATTTCAGCTTCGAGAGCGGTCGAATAAGCATTCTGCCTCACCAATAGGATTTTATGAAATTGACACTCAGAAGAAGAGCTTTATGGTTCTCATGTGTACAAACATGAGTGAAGATAGAAATCATGTATACTTTGAATGGTGGGAAGGAAAAGGAACCTTCCTAATTATATGAAGATGTTATCCTATGACGTAGGACGAAAAAAAACCTTTTTTTTTCTGATAACCTCTAATAAAGGAAATCAACCACTATGTGAGGATGGAAATGCTTACTTACCTTCTTACCCGATTCACAATCAGCGCAACTCTCACAACATCCAATAGAAACGTCTTCAGTTTTCGGTCTTCAACTGTTGATGATGAACTCTTGAACTTCGTAGAACCTTGACAATTGTAACTTTTTTTATCAATTCCTTGTTGTTTGAAACTTCTTTATAGATTTCTTGTTCCCCACAACCTTATTGAATGAAATACAAACTATGATAAAAAAAAAAGTTTCTCACTTTTCTTTTCATTTTTTTGATCATTTTTTTTATTATTTTTTTGATTACTTTTTTATTAATTTTTTTACTATTTTTTTTTCTTTTTCAATTTTTTCGTTTTTTTCTTTTTCTCAACCTAAAATAAAATACAAACTGATAAATAAAATAAACAATGAAACTACTATGGCCGTGGGATAAGGACTTTACCACTTGATTCTTCACAACTTGTATCGTCTCGATATCATAAACTTCACTAACTCTCATATTTTGATTTCTTTCACTCTTGTACATAAGTCTTCAACAGGTATATATAATTCTGCTCATTGTATTGTTGTTTTACTTGGATATAAAATTTTCTCTTTCTTGTACTGTTGCTTATAAACCTTGAACTCTTCAACTTTCCTTCGAATTTGTAATGTTCCACTTGTTGATGATGTGGTGTTTCTATGGTCCTGTTGTTGTTGAAAGAATGGTTCCAACTGCAAACAAGACTACAAGATAGAGTTAGCAATTCTGATGGCACCCTCATGATTGATAGAAATAGCACTCAAGAAATCAAAAAGTAGTGCTGAAATTAGTGCGAGGTTGGGTAGCTCATCATTCTACCCGGAGTTTGTGCAGATGAAACACTCTAAAAGGAAAATTGAAGGTTTGGTGCCTTACTCATGGGTATTAAATGATCAACTTCTCTAATACTGTATTCTTTCTGCACCTAATACGCCACCGGCGGTTTAAGTCCCTTTTTGTCAGCTCTAGCCTCTCAACAACTAAGAAACCCGAATATAGTTCTCCAATACTTCTAAATTTAGTTATTTCGGTAAAAACTCCGTATGTGAACTTAGATAGAAGTATAATAAGTGACTTTAAAATCTATGAAAGCTGGAGGTTCATGCAATTATTTATATAAAGTTTAAAAAATTCAACCTACAAAAGTGAATACTAAAAATCTAAATGATTAACCACTCCCCCACACTTAAACTTTACATTGTTCTCAATGTAAATTGACTCGTCCAATTTAAAATCAAGGGGTAAATTCTATTAAAGGTATACTTAATAAAAACTAAAAAGATAAAGATAGAAATACAAAACCGATGGGTTGCCTCCCATGTAGCGCTTAGTTTAACGTCCTCAGTCCGACTTGGCAATCTTTCACATTACTCCTCCAAAGGGAGCAAATCACAAAAATTAATCTCATCAACATCCACTGTAGTGAAGTTCTCATAGTATGGCTTCAATCAATGGTCGTTTATTTTGAAAATTTTCCCAGTTTTGGGACTAGAGATTTCAACTGCACCATGAGGAAAAGCATTAATAACAGTTATTCAATATATTTAAATATTGAAAATTTTATTTTCGAGATTGACAACGATTGCTCTTTTAATAACAAATGGTTTCACCCATCAGGAGCGTAGCTTACCAAGAAATAACTTAAGACGAGAATGAAATAGAAGAACTTTCTGACCCACAACAAAACTTTTTCGGGAAATCATTTTGTCATGGAAAAGCTTAGTCTTTTCCTTGTAAATACGAGAACTCTCGTAAGTATCATTACGTATCTCCTCTAGCTCATTTATTTGTAGCTTCCTATGTTTTCTTGCTTTATCATACTCCATTTGCACATATTTACTGCCCATAAAGTCTTATGTTCTGATACATGTCGTAAGTACAACAAATTACTCAAGATATTTCCCACTAATTAACATGTAATATAGCATTAGGAAGGATCGTTCCCACAGAGAGCTGTATAATTAATATGTTATTTAGATTAGCCACTAAGAATAAAAGTAAATAACTAAGGGGGATTGTTTTTTTAAAGTAACTAGTTCATCAATCGTGCGATGCACGGGTCTGTTTCTTACAATTGTAGAAAAAATCTTAACTAAAATTATATTAATTGGAAAAGATTAGACAAAATAAATTTTTGTTGCCTTCTTTGAATAAAATATATATTGTATTTGTATTAAGTTCTAATTAGAATAGTATATTGATACGAATAAAATTTGGATATGCATAAATGTGGGCTCAAAATTTATTATGTATGAACCTTTGCTCCAAAATCGAACAAAAAAAACAAAAACTCGAATATAAATTGAATTTATTTCATAAAAAATCAAACAAATTTACTCATAAGAAAAAAAAAATCTAAGTTACAATAAAAGAAAAACTCTAAATTTTTATTAATCGATCGCATTCCTATAGGTCATACTTTGGCGAACAATATAGTCTACAAATGTGCAATTGTTAGAAATGAGTTGACGCACAAAGGTTTTGGTATAACTATCCTGTAAATCATTCTTCTTGATGACAATAATTTTTAATTTTGTTGGTCCGTACGATGTATTTGAAATGTCAATGTACATTGGATGTTCATTTTCTTTGAAAGCTCACGATCTTAAGTAAAACTCTACATTGTGTAATCCATGTGTCCTGCTCTCGTCCATTTGCACTGCAAAGTAAATTTTTATTGGAAATTGATATTGTATCCCTTGATTTCATCACTTTCCCTTATATTATTACCTTCTTCCCAACATCAGTCCTAGTATTTCTACACCGACTTAATATTCTTCTAGTTGTGTTATGATAAACCTTGTGCCCTTAGCAATGTGTTGTCCTTTGTTTAACTTATTCAAGAGAATAATACAAAGAGATTAAAAATAAAGCTAAACACAAAAAGTGTGTTAGGAAAGAATCAAATAAATTTGATCAGGTATGACCAAAAGTCGAATTTTTTACTAACTTGGGTGGGTAATATACGTCTTTGAGTTTTTACCTTTTGGGTCTCATTTTAGTAAAACATTTACATATTTTTTTGAAGCATAAACCTTTACATATTGTCAAGGCTAAGACATTAATGCTTATGTAAATTTATCAAAACCAAAGTTATTTCTCAAAGAATAAAGCCAGTGTTCATGCCAAATAACCAAATTTAACATTTTTTCGGTATTGATCTCTGGAACACATTGAGACTTCTAGTCTTTCCATTCTTCTTTCTTATGACACTGGATATTGGGTGTCCAAGCTAATCAAAATTTATACAGTGATCTTATGTCTTGTGCAAGCCACTTGAAAAAAAAATCTCAACTCATTAGTGGGTACTCAAAATTCAAGCGCATCAACCATTCACCAATTCCGGTGCCTTGGCCCCTGAGAAAACACAATCATATAAGGTACAAAAAGGTTTATAGGATAACTAATTAATTTAGCGACGAATGTTTATACCGAAAAGACACCAATGTAATGGCCATGACTTAAAGAAACCATTATCTATAAAATTAGACAATAAAGTTGACAAATCTTAAATTACTAAAAAAAATAGTGATATTCCAAAAGACGAAAAATTAGAACAAAATTAAATACCTAGTACGTATTTGATGACCCGGTGAAGATTTCTCACAAAGCTACGACTTTTCTATTGAAAATTCACTATGAAATTAAACATACTAAATTACACTTTTCATGACAATGCGGCAAGTCACTACAAACCAAAATGCAGTATATAAACGAAGACTTTAACAACCATAAAGCTTATGATATAATAAATCTTCTTCAAACGAAATTGAATATTGATATGTATAGTTCTTTCATACAGATTCTCCCTCATGCAATTGATAAACAAAAAAACCAGACAACTCTTGATAGTCCATAAAATTTCTTGTTAACCAAACATAATTCTCAACACGCACACACAGTAATTTCGTCCCACTATTCAATTAAGGGGAATCGTTAACTGAATAGCCAAGACTTATTGGGGGATATTCAATGTTTAGCTATATTGCTATAGCTGAAACTTTGTTCCAACTATAACAAAATATAAGGAAGAAAAAAAATTCTTTTGGGTAGAGAAAAGAATTTTTAAATTGCTTAATCATAAAATTTAACTAAAATAAGTTCTTAATTAATTAAACATATAGTTTCATTTAAAAACTAATAAAAATCAAATAAGTTCATGATTTTAAAAACCAACGCAACATCAAATAATAAACGAATCCTATAAAAAACATATAAAAATTTGATATGCTTGTGGTGATTCTCCAGCCCTCTATAAATTGATTGAAAGTTATTCCACTCCAATTTTTTTCCAACATTTAATATTCTTCAAATGTGCGTTTGGCACTAGTGGAGTTGAGGGTGGAGTGGAGTTAGGGGAGGTAGTTGGAGGAAGTAGTACGCTTTGTAGGTATTTGGCATAGTTTTTATAGGGTTGATTCCGTACTCCAGAAAACTTATTTCCTCCATCCAATGAAAATGAAATACACACCATACCTCATGTGACTTCAAACTCCACCCTTACTTTCCACCCATATATAAAAAAATTGCCTTCCTTTTCTCTTTTCTTTCCATTTTTTCCCCTTTTTTTGGAAAGCTCCGGGACACTGAGAAAACTCCCGAGCCTAAATTTGGGTAACTCTCACCATTTTTCTCATGTTTGCATCATAAACTATTGTTAAATTTCTGTTGTTCTTTCTCTCATGTATTTATCCTTATCATCTTCATCATCTTTTTGATGGATATACCAAACCCTAGATTATTTTTTGGACCAAAAAAATTAGGTTTAATAAATATGTACCTTTTGGGTTTCTACATATAGGGTAAAGAAGTTTCATGATCGATTTCATGTTTCTAAACCAAAAAATTAGGATCAGTAAATATATATGTACCTTCTAGATACAGGGGTAAATAACTTTCATGCCAAACACCAAATGTTGGCCTGGAGGTAGTTGGAACCACCTAGAATTCAAATTCTAGGTACTTGGAACTACCTAGGAATTAAATTCTAGTGGTGCCAATTGCAGCCTAAATTTTTGGAGCTCATACGCTTGTTGTCGTATATACTCATGCATACTTTAGCCATCGAAATCGAGATACATCATATCTTCAAAAAAATCTATTTCAATAGTTTGATTCTTTATAAATTTTTCCATTTCAACGATGTCATGAGATTCTATTGATTTTTTGTTAAGGTAAAATGGATATCGAGTAGTGATTTTTTTTTTGTAGCTTTATATGCTTCTTTTGATTATCCTTTTTTTCACTTTAAAATATTTTACATTAAATACATGAAACATATAATGCATTAAAACTTAGATAATACAAAGATAATAATGTTATCATATACAAAGTAAGAAAAAAATAAAAAGATAATCATAAGAAATTAATTACCTGCATGGAATATTAGGATATCTTCTAGTAGATTAAAATTAAATTTATACAATATGATATGTTCATCATACTTAGTAATCATATTGATGCATGATTGATCAGTGAAGTGTAGTCTTAGATTTCCAGGGATGTGTCTATAATTTCCATTGAAAATAAAACCAAAAAGTCTGTATTAGAGGTCACTCTAGTAATGAAACCAAAGAATAAATAAGTTGACCGTGATTGTCCATTTAACTACAATACTCACAAAGAATGTATTAACACAAATCAAATACTTATTCTTTTTACGTGACCACAGTCTTTGTACGTTCAAGTCTACATATTTTTTTTTTTTGCTTTTGTAGAAGATATACAATATAACTCTTAAACCATTTAATAAACAATGGTTCTTAATGAACAATAAAAAAAGCGATGAAAAAACTATATCCTCATAAAAATAACCTTAAAAAAGAAAAAAAATAGTAAACCCTTTTGAAGAACGGTGAGTCTTTAGCTAAATATCATGGGACCCATAAAAATTGGTGTGAGTGACGCTTTGTTTTTATTTTTATTTTTTCACAGTTCATTAAAACTTTTTGTTGAATAATAAATTGGTTAGTATTGTTTTATATAAAATATAGATGAGGTATTATTTAAAATAAGTTTTAATTGTTCTCATCATCAAATTCTTCACAAATATCGATATGATTATAATAATGGTATATTTATTTATATCCTCTACTAATTCTTGTATAATTTGTCTAAAAGCATCTCCCCAAAGTGTAATTTCTTCACACAGACACAGAGTATTACAATGAAATCCATCAATAAATTGAATAAATTCGAAGAGAATATAAAATTAGATAAAAATTATGATAATTTTTAATAACTTACCCGTGTAATTAGTGACGTGACCACTTCGCTTGTTAAGTTCCTCTAGCTCCTTTAGAAGGAATTTATGCATATTGTTGTCTCTGGTCCTTGCGGTACCATATGTGATCAATGAAATTTAACCTCACAATCTTAAAAATAGGTCTCCATTTATTTATAGACGAAAGTTGGAATCATGTAGTGTGATGTAATTATTATATTATGTATACGATCAGCCACCTTCTGATACGTGCGAGTAACAGAAGTTCAACAGAAAAAGCATTCAAGTTCCAAAATAAACTAGTGGTGGGTTTGGTTACAGAATTCACAATTCCAAAGAATTTATTATCCTATGGGATTACAGATTCTGGGATTCATGCAAATCCCTCATGTGTTTGGTAACTCACTTAAAATACCTATGATTCATATAATTTCCTTGTTTTAAAGTCCATGTACTGTTTGACGTTACTCTCAGAATCTTAAAATTATATATATATATAAATTCAGGATTAAAAAAAGTGGTCCTGAAATCCTTGATTAGTTCCCCAGCAAATCTTAGGAGGAAGGGGTCGGACTCCATATGGAAGATTTGTTGGAAAAGTGATTCCCATAGGAAACGTGATTCCAGCGAATTTGGACAACCAAACGTACCAAGGAAAACGTAATTCCACCAAATCACATGGACTCATAAATCCCACCTTTAAAATTCTGCATCCAAACCCATCCTCAAACTTAATTTTCCATCGTAGAACTGATTATTATGAAAACATCCAAGTACCCTAAATAATTGGATATCGTTGAGTAGGATTTAGGCCATTTGCGAATTTTACCTATCATACCTCTATTGATTTCTTGGTCTTGTCTCTAGAAGAAATATAATATTAACTCCACTGCTTGTGAATTTCCCCTTCCACTCTGTTGAATATCATATATGATACAATGAAAACAAGAGCATATATTTTTTCAAAATAATACTCCCTCCGTTTCTAGAAAAGTGTCACTATCACTTTTGCTGAAACGGAGGTAGTATTATATAATGGAAATTTGACATCCTTCTCAAGTGACAGGAATATGGTCATGCATTCTTAACATCATGGCCACCATAAGAAAGATTTTCTCTTAGATTCACAAAGATAGCTCACACTTATTAGTCAATATGACACAATCAGAAAACACGAATACTAGTATACTACTACTCATTCTTCAAATGTTTACCGACGTAAGGCAAAAAATACATGACAATTCCAATGAAAATCAAAGTCCCAGCTAAACGGTCATAAAACCCCACCCGAAAAAAGAAAAGAAAAAGAAGAAGGAACTTCAGTATAAATTCAGCATCTCATCATAATGGTTGGCTAGCATTGTACAACAACACAACATTAGTGTAGCAACCATGTCTAGTATATAGCAAGTTCTCGGACCTATTTGCTGATGGATTTGAGCTATGAACTGATAAATTACCTTCCAAGGGAGGGGGGTTCTTTAAATGGTAGAACCAATCAACCAATAGTTTCTATAGATGTGATTTCAATGGAGATTTTTAAATGTAAGTGAGACCAAGAAAATGAAAAGGCAGAATCCATCATAGCCATTCGATGTATTTTCTGATTACCTTCTTCTAGACCCTGAAAGGCATCAGTCAAATAAAGAATTACTAATATACATCTGTTTCAGGAAAATAAGTATCACTTTTTTAAATTGACCTATTTTTAAACTAAAATAAAAAAGTGATAGTAACATTTTTCCAGAAACGAAGGGAATATATAAAAACTTATTGCATTATCATTGACTGGCTTTCCCAATCACCCCTTGTCTTTCGAAATGATGGTAAGCAGTCAGCGAATACCAAAATAACATAAACAAATCTTCAGTTATACTATAAGCAAGATGGCAAGGGAAATCTCAAAAAGTAGCCAAATACATGATTGTGCAAAAACAAAAATCAACACAATATCATTAGGGAACATCACTTTCATGTCCATCGAATATAACTATTAAAGATTCAATGTATGAAATTTCAGTATCAATAGGTAAAAGATGTTGAAGTTGCAAGAACATATCATCCCCACATTTACCCACACTCCAAACTACACGATCAAACATTTCCGCACGCTAGTCATACTCAACTGACTCAATATGTCCTTGCATTGCTACCGATGAATTCATGACTACACCCATTTTACCCAAAAGAAATATCCAGCAATTGAATTAAATTATCATATTTTTGGGTGGGGACATAGCAGCGAGTCTTGACATCTACACTTCATCAATTTGGGTTGGTTTTGCATGAGTAAAGGTAGGCCTATATTCTCTAAAAAAATTCTAATCAAAGCTACGGTGGAAAAATTGTGTTAGAGATTTTTAAACAAAACTGATTCACTATGGGTCCAAATTTTGACAACCAAATGAACACTATAAGATGCAAAGACGACTTCTGGTATTTCTAGCCCTACCAAGATTTTGTTTTTTTGTTTTTTAAAGAGATTTTAAATTGAGATTTTGTTTTTTTGTTTTTTAAAGAGATTTTAAATTGTATTAGAAACATAGAAAACAGAGGCATTCAAAATGAAGAGAGATATAGGGGCTCCAAAATTGATTGAGGGGCTCCTCTAATAAGACGAAATAGGGACATTATGAAGTAAAACACAAAAACCCCTTATCCATAATATTTTCACAATACCCAAACCACCCCTCATTAGTAATCTTAATTACATAAATTAGTTAAGATTAATTTAAACTAATCATGATTAATTAAACATAATCCTTTACCTAATCAAATGATTTGAAAAAAAAAATTATTTGAATTTGTGTTTGGTGGGAAGAAAAACTTGATGAAATCACGATTTGAAAGATTCAAATTTTGTTGTTCAGAGAAATTTACGGTTGGGTTTCATGTCGAACCCAACCGTAACCATAAGAAAACCGAAGAACACCAATTTTTGGCCAGATTTACGGTTGGGTTTTAAACAAAACCCAACCGTAAATCAAAGAACAATGATGAACACCAATTTTTGGCCAGATTTACGGTTGGGTTTTCAACAAAACCCAACCGTAAATCAAAGAATAATGATGAACACCATGTTTTGTGCAAAGTTACGGTTGGGTTTTAAACCATACCCAACCGTAAGTAGAAGAAAATGATGAACACCATTTTTCCAAAAGTTACGGTTGGGTTTTAAAGGAAAAACCAACCGTAACTCATCCTTTTCAGGATTGATTTTTTTTGTAAAATTTGAGTTTTAAAAATCAAAATTTTGAAATAATTCAATCATTTTTACTAGATTGAAGGTAAATTGGGTGTTTGAAACAAAGAAAAAACGAAAAACACACAAATTAGATAATCCAAATTTGTGTTATCCAGTAGAATTTACGGTTGGGTTTTGGCTTATAACACAACCGTAACAGTTCTGTTAACATTTGTTCCAATTTCAACACATAATTACGGTTGTGTTTCCCTTAAAACCCAACCGTAGCCAGTAGAACTTACGGTTGGGTTTGGCTTATAACCCAACCGTAACATATTCTGTTAATTTTTGTTTCAATTTCAACACAGACTTACGGTTGGGTTTTGCCTTAAAACCCAAGCGTAGACAAGTTGTGGTGTTTGTACAAAATGTATTACGGTTGGGTTTAGTTATCGGACCCAACCGTAAATGGTCCTGTTAACTGTTTTTTGATTTTCAATATAGTCCAAATTGGGTTTAAAACACAACTTTGTAACTTATTCCTTCTATTGTAATAGATTTAAAGTAGTACATTAAAGGAAAAAAACAAAGGAAACGAAATACAATAGACCATTGGATGATTACACTTAAACACTTAAAGATAATGGCGATAATCAAACACCCGACTTGTTTCCATAATACGGTAGCAATCTGTATGCTTGAACTCCTCCCCATATTTGATTCTATACTTCTCCATAGACAACACATGCTGAAAAAAACAAATCAATTATTAGTTTCAGTTTTTGAAATCTCTTTTTAATTAACGATTTATTAATCGACAAACTTACTCTTTCTGCACCGTTCTCGTAGGGATTTGCTTCGAATCTCATTTGCTTTTCCAGTTTTAAGTTGTTCATTTATCGATACAACGTCTCTAACCGTCTCTTGATGGCTCTCCACGGCCTATGATTTACATTCCCCTCTAATGCCGCAAACATTCGAAATACCCGCTTCCACCATTCTTCGGTATCTTGACCCTCATACCAATTTTGTTGTGAGACAACGTTGTTATTGTTGTTATAGAAGGCTCTATCGTAAGCATGCTCTAGCATCGTATGCCACGCTCGAACAATTGCAACATCTTCATCATTCGTGTATGTGTTTACCATTTTTAGTGGTTGAAAGGGTATGGTGAGAATAATGAGAAAGTCTAGAATTATAATGAGAATGAAAGGGATAGAGAATAATGAGAAAGTGACAAGTAAAGGTTTCCTTTTATAGGGAAAAAGGAACCAACGGCTAGATTTTTTGAAACAAAAAATCCGTTGGAATTGTGTACTTTAAGGAGACGGAAATTCAGACATTTTGAGAATCCCGCAGAATTTACGGTTGGGTTTTGAGGTGAAACCCAACCGTAATCTAGTTGTGGTGTTTCTACAATTTATTTACGGTTGGGTTTAGTAATCGAACCCAACCGTGAAATGATTTTTAGAGTGAAATGTAGTTACGGTTGGAAAGGCTCACCTAACCCAATCGTAACTTTTAGTGTCAGTATTAGTGTATATTTTACCATATTGTTACGGTTGGGTTTTGCCTTAAAACCAACCGTAATCTAGTTGCGCTCATCGTAACAATTTTTGTTACGGTTGGGTTCAGTAATAGAACCCAACCGTAAATATGAATGTTTGTAGTATGAATTGTAGTTACGGTTGGGTTGGGTCATGGAAGCCAACCGTAAAAGCAGTTTTTAAGACAAAATTAGTTATGCTTGGGTTTAGTTCATTTTCTTATCAAATACCAGAGTTGTGAAAAACCTTATTTTTAACATTAAAGGAAGAACCAAAGGAAACGAAATACAGTAGATCATTAGATGATTACACTTAAACACTTAAACACTTAATCATAACGGCGAAACTCAAGATAGAAACTTTGTTCCAAGATACGATGGCAATCTGTATGCTTGAACTCCTTCCCATATTTGATTTTATACTGCGCCCTAGCCATGGCATGCTGAAAAAAATAAATCAATTATAAGTTTCATTATTTTAAATATTTTTTGAGAAAAACTGATTTATTAATTGACACACTTACTCTTTCCACATTGGTTTCGTCGGGAAATGCTTCAACTCTCATTTTCATTTCCAGTTTTAGGTTTTCCATTTCTTCATACAACGCCTCAAAGCGTCCCTTGATGGTACTGCATGTCCTCCGATATCTATTCCTGTGTAATGCCACAAACATTTCAAACACACGCTCCCACCAAGAATCGTCCTCCTGACAGTCCATCCAATTTTCAGGTATAACAACGTTTCTATTGTTGTTATAGAAGGCTTTCTCGTAAGCGTGGTCTATCATCGTAACCCACCCTCGAACAATTGCAACATCTTCATCATTCGTGTATCGAACCATTTTTAATGGTTGAAAGGGTATAGTGAGAATGAGTTGGAAAGTGTAGAATTATAATGAGAATGAAAGGGATAGAGAATAATGAGAAAGTGAAAAGGAAAGGTTTCCTTTTATAGGGAAAAAATTCGCAACGACTAGATTTTCAAAAAAAAAAAAAACCGTTGGAATTGTATTTTTTTGTACTATTCAGGGATAATTTACGGTTGGGTTTTGTAATGAAACCCAACCGTAACAAATTTGTGGTTTTTGTAAAGTTATATTACGGTTGGGTTTTGGCTTAGAAAGCAACCGTAAATTTTAACGTTAGTTTAAGTGGGATGATCATTTACGGTTGGGTTTTTGTAATGCAACCTAACCGTAACAAATATGTTATTTTATTACAAATTATATTACGGTTGGGTTTAATTATCGGACCCAACCGTAAACATAATTTTTTTAGTGGAAATGTAGTTACGGTTGGGTGATTTCTTGAAACCCAACCGTAAATGATCATCTTCATTTCCTATATTCTTCATTTTTTATGCTTAAATCAGTCTTGTATTTGTTTTATGTTGGTGGTAAAAGTGGAAGAGAGATAAGAGAGTTTTTAACCCAAATTTTGAAAAAACCCAAAATGAGTGATTCTAGTGGCAAATTTGTGGAGGGTGAATCCTTGTATGATTTCCAAACTAAATTCTACATACCCATTGAGGGAGACCCAACTATGTATGATTATTTGGATGGTAGAGAGGTTTTAAGTGTAAGTTGTGATGGTGAAACTAAACCAAATGGAGAAAGTAGTCGTCAAAGTGAAGATTCAACTGCTGAGAATAGTTAGGTATCATTCTAACTTAAATTCTTTTTCATTTTTTGCTGATATTTAAGGAAATGAGGTGCATAATCAGTTTTTTTTTTTTGTTACACCATCATGGTTACGGTTGGGTTTTAAGCCAAAACCCAACCGTAACTATACATTTGTGTTTCTGAAAAATAGAGTTTTACAGGTTTACGGTTGGGTGGTTACCAAAAACCCAACCGTAACTTATTACGTGCATGGGTATTTGTGTTTCATGATACGGTTGGGTTTTACTCTTTAACCTAACCGTAACATTGGTTTGGCTTTTTTTGTTGTATTACGGTTGGGTCCGTCGATTATACGGTTGGGTCTGACGCTTCTAACCCAACCGTAAACTTATTGGTTTTAGTGTTTTGTCTGACGCTTGGCCTTGATCTCTTTTGTTCAGCTCGCGGTCGTAACTCAACCAATGAATGATCAGCCTCCTACAAATGATATTGAAACTATAGATACTACGGATCACTATTTGAACGACCTGGTAGGTTATTGATAAGTTGTTAATCCCTTTCGACATCTAACATAATGCCATTTTTTTTCTCCTAACTTTCTGTTCTTGGACCATGCAGACATGGGATAAAAAAGATGATGCAAAGAAGTGGGCTACAGAACATGGGAAACTCATCATGTGTGTGATTGTTTGTAACAACCAACAAAAACACAACCGCTTTCAAATGGTTTGTGAGTGTAGTGGGCAATACACAAGACATGCAAAAAAGGGTACTGAGTATGTACCAAAGACGAAGATCAAGCGAAAAACTTACACTAAGAAGACGGGATGTCCTTTCAAGCTTCAATTTCGTAAGAACAACGAGAATAAGTGGTTCTTGTCTAAGGTTGTATGCGGTCGTCACAACCACCTACCACCAGAGACTTTGTTAACGCATCCTTCTATGGCCCGGCTTACCAAGGAAGAAAAGCTCATCGTAAACGATATGACGGAAAAGCGTTTGAAACCCAATGATATACTCGGGCACTTGAAGAAAATAAACTCAAATAATGTGTCTACGTTGGAGACAATCTACAACGTCAAAGCCAAGTTGAAGCGTGAGAAATGGGAAGAAAGGGACCCGATCCAACAACTTTTGTACTTGGGGGAGATGAAAAACTACACCATCTTTCACGAAGAAGATGAGAATAAAAAAATTAAGCATATTATATTGGCTCATTCCGAGTTTATAAAGTTAGCACGGTGCTCCCATCAAGTGCTTATGATGGATTGCACGTACAAAACTAACAAGTATGAGCTCCCGGTTTTGAATGTTGTAGGGCAAACTTCTACCAAGTCCCCGTTTAGTGTTGCCTTTTGCTTCTTGAGAAACGAGCTCGAAGAAAGCTATGTGTGGGCATTGGAACAAATTAAATTATTCTACGTTGAAGGATATACCCCTAAGGTAATTATCACCGACAAAGAACAAGGCTTGATGAATGCCATTGCAAGGGTATTCCCAGATGCTCATCATCTTCTTTGCACGTTCCACTTGTGGAACAATATTCAAACCAAGTACAAAACGATTATTCGGCCAACAAAGAAAAGCGAGATGGAGAGAATTAAAAAATTGCCGGTTTCAGAACAAGAAACGGCCAAAGAAAAATTCGAGGAGGATGACAAGTTGGCGGAACTAAAATGGGCTACTTTCCAAACTGAATGGGACGCTTTGACATGGTCTATCACCAAGGAAGATTATGAAGAAAATGTTCGTATGTTATGCTTGCATTGGAGTAATTATCCAAAAGTTGTGAACTATTTGATGGAGCATTGGTTGAATCCCCACAAAGAGAAGTTTGTAGCGGCGTTCATAAACCAATATAGGCACTTTGACAACCAAGCTACAAGTACCGTGGAGTCATCTCACAACAGAATGAAGAAGAAGCTTCATAATTCTGATGGTGGGTTTGTTACGGTCTTCGAAGCGATGCACGATTATTTTCTCCGTGACCTTGACAGAGTTAAGGAATCTTTTGAAAAAAAGCCTTTCTAGAAAACACGTCAGCTATAAGGACGAACCATTGCTCCAAAGTATTTTTTATAAGGTGTCGCATTGTGCTATTGAGAAGATAATGTACGAAGCAAAACACTATAGATTGGGCAACTTACACGGAGAAGAAAAATGTGTTTGTCCTAACATGTCAAGTTTGGGACTTCCCTGCCGGCATTTGATGCCCAAGTACGAAGAAGACGGTGTGATCCCAATTGAAGATATTGATCCGTTTTGGCAACAATTGTCTTTCGATGAACCCATCGTCGAGCAAGATTTTGGTGCATTGTTTGCCGACACCCACGTTGGAAAGGCTTTAGCCAACAAATACAATACATTAAATAAGGCGCAAAGGCAAATTTGGTTGACGAAGTTGAGTTATTTCGTGTTTCCACACACAAGGTACGCTGTCAAGGAACCAATTAGAGGAAGAGAAAAGGTAGGCCTTCTACCAAAGAATCGAGGGCCGTCGGACGCAAAAAAGCAAGGGAATTGCATGAAGAATCAAAGAAAAGAAACCCTTGTGCATTTGAGCATTTGCAAAAGGAATATGAAGCAGAGGATGAGAAGGAGGATGATGTTGAACGAAAAATAAGTCAAACAGAACAAGGGGGGCCAAGTGTAGTAGATATTAAAGGAAAAGGTCCCGCGGTTCCCACTCAAGAAAGTTCAACAATTGAACTTGGTGCCAAGGGAAAAGTTCCTCCACACCCAAACTCAAGAAGAGTAAGTATGAAGGAATTAGCAAGAAGGAAAAAAAGAGTTAGTATGAAAGAATTAGCAAGAAGAAAAGAAAAACTTAAAGCCAATACATTAGTGGTTGAAGAGCCATATACGAACCGGATTGCAAGAGGATTGATGCAATTTCCATCAAACTTTTCAAGAATTGAGAATGGCAAAATCGTCCGAACCGAGCACATTATTTATGAAAATTATATGTCATCGTTTCCGGCTTTTTTTCGTCCATACATAAAGGCAACCGACGATGTTGCCGGTGATGGTAATTGTGGATACCATGTATTCATCGAACAAGTTGGACCATTTAGCGGAGCAGCAAGGTTGGGTATGGACGAAGTAACTTATGTAAGACATAAGTCAGCGGTAAAACTACGCTCTTACCCGGATTTATACAAGCCAATGATGTGTGCATATAGAGATGAAGAGTCGTTGTTAAACGAGGAGTTCATCGCTCTCGAAAGGTGTTTAATAGGCAAGAAGAATTGCACTAGCGAGTATTGGATGAGCATGCCAATATGTGGGCAAATCCTCGCCAACGCTTTCAATTGCGTCATACATTATATCTCAAATGGATATTGTTTTACATTTGCACCAACAAGATCAACATTTGTCGAACAATTGGCTAATAGAAGATGTGTGATTGGGCTGGTCCAGAACTGCCATTATGTTGGTCTCAAGTTGAAAGAAGGAAGTCCATTACCCCCTTTACAGGATGGATACGATGGTGATATCGCCAAGTCTTGGTGTCACCGGTTCAAGCACAATTTCAAACTCTGGAAGGCATTAAAACCCTCCCCGACCTTTCAATTCATGTCATTTGTTTCTGACTCGGAGTCGGAATGATAATATAGTAAACCTGGAAGGCATTTAATATTCGTAGTAACAATATCATATGTATGTTGGAGGAATCATAATATTAATATATTTTTTTTTGGAAATGAAAAATTTGGAGTATCACATGTGTGAAAACAAAATTCACCCAGGTTTACGGTTGGGTTTTCAGTGAAAACCCAACCGTAAACCAGTCACTACACCATAAAAAAAAAATTACGGTTGGGTACTGAGTGCAAACCCAACCGTAAACCTACCAGGGTTTTTCACCCAGTTTTACGGTTGGGTTATGACTCCAAAACCAACCGTACAACTGCAACGTTTACGGTTGGGTTTTGAGACCAAACCCAACCGTAAACCTGGGTGAATTTTAATCTGGAAGGTTTACGGTTGGGTTTGCATTCAAAACCCAACCGTAAATAATTTTGTTAACCTTTTTTGGAATTTCAGTTCACTAAAAATTGGGTTCAAAACACAAAATTTATGTAAACATCAAATTTTTGACCACATTACAACCCATGAAATCATTAAAGTAACCTGGGATACAATTGAAATTACCACTAACAAACCCAAATGGCATTACAAAAGAACTAATAAATAGGTTTGCGAGTGAGCAAAAAGTCCTTTAGGATGTGATAATGAGGTAGGTATAAAAAGGGCCATATTTTCCATCTCCTCCATTCTTCAAGAGATCTCTGTAACACCTCATCTTCGGTTTCACCCCTAAGTCGTAGTTGACCAATAATACGAACTAATGCCATAAATTCTTCTACGTATCGGTGTATAGTGTTATATCGACAAATCAAGTTGACGTGATCACGGTTAAAAGGGTTGTCGGTTTCAGAACAAAATTTTTCATGGATTGTTTGCCAATAACTCGGACTCGTTATACCACTTTGCCTTCTTTCTTCTCCTCTTTTTGGAAAACATAATACATAGTTGCGGCAAATACATAAATCTTCATCCAAACAAAAATCTGGATTTTTAATCCCAGGTTGACCTATATTCCACTATGTTAGAGTACTAGTTTTGTTAGAGATGATTGTTGTAACATAAAGGTTTAACTTTTAAAAAAAATGGATGGGTTGGATATGTACTCAACTATTTCACTTATAAACCAGAAGTGTAACGGCAATATTTTGAAAAATGGGTCGTTCAAGGTTTGAACGGCTCTATTTGAAAACCCAAAAAAAAAATCAAAAATGACCCAAAACTTTCCTAAAAATAGATTTTACGGTTGGGTTTTGGCTGAAAACCCAACTGTAATATGTTTAGAAAATTATGTTTTGAGGTTCTTTATTTACGGTTGGGTTTTAAGCCAAAACCCAACCGTAACCAACCTTTGTAGCTTTGAGTTTTAAGGTCAAATTAGGGTTTCAAAATCAAAAATTTGAACTTATTCAATCATTTTAACTAGAATGAAGGTAAATTGGGTCATTCAAACAAAGAAAAAACGAAAAACAAACAAATTAGAGAATCAAATTTAAAGTTATCCAGTAGAATTTACGGTTGGGTTTTGGCTGAAAACCCAACCGTAATATCCTAGAGAAATTATGTGTTGTGGTCATATATTTACGGTTGGGTTTTCAGCCAAAACCCAACCGTAAAATTATTCTTTCATATTTACGGTTGGGTTTTGGATGAAAACCCAACCGTAAAACTGTAGTATTAAAATGTGACAGATTTACGGTTGTGTTTCCAGGCAAAACCCAACCGTAAACCTGTCACATTTTTCATTTTGCCAGTTTTACGGTTGGGTTTTGCCTAGAAACCCAACCGTAACACTAATATGACTGGGTATTTTTACCGGGATTTCCCAATGCATGGTTTCCAACTTAAAAAAATTAATCAAATAAATTTTCACGTGCAAGTTAAATTCAAACTTCAAATCTAACTTCACATTAAAGGTACAACTAATTCACACATACAAAACAAAACCATAGACATAGAGTTAGGGAGAAGGAGGAGGGGTAGGTCGATGACTTTGAAGAGCTCTTTTTTTGCTCATAACATTACGATGAGCAGCACCGCCACGAGTACGAGCTCCAGCACGACCGCCTCGAGTACGAGCACCACGTTGCGCATCCCCGGCTTCATCATGTGTCTCTTCATCCGATGCTTGGGGCTCTCTTCTAGTAGTACTCGCATCTCTAGTCGCGCCTCTTGTCCCGGGTCTACTCCTCTTTAAAGTCCGCTGCACATCCTCAACTTCATGATGAAGCTCCCTAATCAAAGCTTGGAGTTGGTCAGGCGTCCTCACATCAATTGTGCTTAGGCATGGATTAATAGAGTCCGCCAATGCAACGGCTTTCTTTTTCTATTCACATATGAAAATAAAAGTAGGATGAGTGTTTAGTAATAAATCTTAAAAACATTAATAACAAAAATAATGTACGTACCAAATTGAAATATGCCTTCTTCCAGAAACCATCTCCTGTGTTGATTGCTAGAGTCTCAGGATCATTGTTGATGATAGTTGGATGACCAAAATGGCGATACCACTCCAAGTAATCTTCTGCAGCCTCTTTTGTGCCCGGAGAGGGAGTTAACTCATTCCTTTGGACTGTATTTCGGATCAGTGCGGTTATTCCAAACCGCGACTGAAGGCGTCGGCTTATAGTTTAGCACGATGTTTGGCCCTTCGATCATCGACCCATTCACACACAATTTAAACATTTCGCGTGTCACCGTTGTTTGGACGTATCCATATTGCCGGAGAATTCGGCGGAGGTTGGACATCACGTACCCAAACGGATGATACAAAGGGCCGTTGTAGCCTGCCACGTCCGACAATTCACGTAAATCCTCAACATGTCCATCACCCTCTATGCTAATCTTCACATAAGGGTCGAAAACAACATCATCAACCGTGAAAGCATCAATTTTTGTTCTCATCTTTGCTATGAGCACTTCTTTATATTTGCCTGCGTCCCGGTGAAGACGAATTTCTTTCCCGTAGGTCCATTAACATCAACGCTTGTTTGAGGAGCCAGTCTGGGAAAGTGATCGTATACCCATGCCTATAAAGATAATTAATATTAATATAAGAAAATGAGAAAAAATAAATTGAACATTGAACATTGAAATTCAAACAATAAATTACCTGAAGCAGACCGGTATTACCGGCAATCTCAGTTCCCCTGACCCTCGAAGCTTTTCGAAGGTTAGCAAGTAGGTAGGCCAGGGTGGCAGTTCCCCACGAGTACTGATGGGTCATCCCGAGATCACCCTGAAACCATTGTAGATACTGGACGTTGACCCTGTTGCCCGAGTTGTCACCAAAGAAGATGGTGCCGAGCATATATAGCAGATAAGCTCTGGCTGTTCGAATGGCTCTAGTGTCATCTATGACGACCCCAGCCATTTCCAACTTTGCGGTCCCTCCAAACTTCTCCCGTAGTGACCGCAACAATATTTTCTTGCTCATGGATTGACCTTTCTTCTTTGGCATCCTCGATTTATCTCCACTCACCAATTTAAATTCCGATTCAGCTTCGGTCTTCTCCCATCCAAGTGTTTCTTTGACAAGTGCATAAATATCACTCCAGGACATGTTGTTGTCAAAACCCCCAAACACTGATTTACCTTCCACCTCCAGCCCAAGAATTGATTGGACATCATCCGGCGTTATAGTCATCTCGCCGAATGGGAGATAAAACGTATCGGTTTCAGGCCAATAACGTTCCCTGAAGGCTGCGCAGACGACACTGTCATACTCCCACATTGAATGTGTAATTCCGGGAGCTAACCCGGTAGCATTTACCAGAATTTGTACAGCCGTACATTCATCAGTTAAGGGCCAATGTTGAGCCCTTTGACGAACAATTTCTTGATCGCCTGTGTATGATCCTACAAAGAATAAAAACAAATTTGTTTTACTTACAAAAGTTAAAAAACAAAAATTTAACAGAATAAGAGAAGTAATTAGAATAATACCTTGGTCGCTGCAACTTTGGCAGCCCATGAATGGGGATAACCAAATAATATTGCAGATTTGTCTGGGGCCTCACCCCATAGTCCTCCATTCCTCTTCTTAGGCCACAGTTGAGGTTCAGCCTTTTCTTTCGGAATTTCTTTGGCAACCCTTTTCTTTGCCTTTTCTTTTCGAATTTCTTTACCTTTGCCTTGAGGGACATGTTGTTCTCTGTCCCCCTCTTCTTCTTCGTGTTGTTGCTCTTGTGGTGGTTCTCTAATCACAAGAGAACCTCTGGGTGTTGGTAGATCACCCAAGCCTTGAAACACATTATATTCCTCTTCTGCAATTTGAGGAACACTACCACCACCTACCTCAAAAGAGGGATTATGGGTCTTGCTCACGCCTCTCTTCTGAACCCCTAAATGCTTTCCGTGGCGAGGGGTTGGAGTGTGAGAAATAGGTGTTAAATTATTACCCCTCTTATTCTTCCTACAACACACAACCAATACAAGTTAGATAATTTCAAAGCAATTCAACTTCAACAAAAAAAATATTCACTACACAGAAAAATTTACGGTTGGGTTTTTTCTCAAAACCCAACCGTAATTTTTTTCCCATATTTTACGGTTAGGTTTTAAGAAAAACCCAACCGTAAAAATATAAGTACAAAAGGTGGTCCATATGTTACGGTTAGGTTTTAAGAACAAACCCAACCGTAATACTCAAACCAAATTTTTATGGACGCTCTTTGTTACGGTTGAGATTTTCTACAAACCCAACCGTAAGTTGTTTTTAGAAATTGGCGCAAATTATTTACGGTTGGGTTATCTATTGAAACCCAACCGTAATATCCTGAACTATTCATCTTCTTCCCTTTGATTTACGGTTGGGTATTGAAAATAACCCAACCGTAATACTCAAGAACATGAAATATTACGGTTGGGTTTTGACACGGACCCAACCGTAATATCAACTGTGTGCAACATTTTTTTCCCAAAATCATGATCAAACATGCGAATAAATCAATTACAAGTTCTAAGAATACATGGGTTTTCTACAATACCTTAGATACACCATTGTTGGACTTTTCGGTGCTTGATTTTGCTTGTCACTGTCGATTTCTTGTTGAATCTCTTGATTAGGTTGAAAGGAGCAGGGTTCATTGCCATCACTGCTACCTTGAACGCCTTTAGTATGCTTCTTCATCTCGAATTATTGAATTGAGTTTAATCGTCGATGAATTTTGCGAATCGGCGATGAATCGAGGGAGATTACGGTTGGGTTTTGATAGGTTTTCTTTTGTTTAAGTTTTTAAAAGTTATGAATTTTGTTAAAAGAGTTTAGGTTTTAATTGGTATAAGGGTAAAATGGTCATTTAACAAAACCCCCTAGGACATCCCTTATCGTAAAAATGGGTCACCTCGGCTCAACTAGGAGCCCCTCACTCAAATTTGGAGCCCCTATATCAGCCTTCTTCAAAATATCAAGTGAACCAATCTAAATACTCATAAATAACACACAAAAAAAAACCATAATCGTAAAAAGGAAACTAACACTACTTTCAATTTTTATTTAATTAAAAGTTTGAAAGAATGAATTAAAATAGATAACCTTATTTAATTGTAATAGAGTTCAAGACCCATGCCATCATGAATTTCATAATCAGAAAGTGTAATATGATCTTTGTAAACAGTACACCACTTTTGAATTTGTATCTTATCAGCTCGTGTTCCAGTTTGTGCAGCAACCAATTTCTTCAAATCTCCAATTGTATTATCTTTGTTACACTTAACTCGCACTTTCTTACCCAATCGATCGTTCAACACCACTTCAGTCATCTTCTCATCCCCTTTCCAGCAAATGTGTCACTCACCTTCAACATGCTAGCACTGCATTTCCCTGACATAAATTTTGAAACAATAACAGCTTTTGCCTGCCAACGAAATTACACTCACTTTAGCATTATGTACTAATTAGACAAAACAAAACAGAAATCCAAAGAGAAGTATGCAACTGCATCAAGCCCAAAATTCAGTTTCAAGAAGTATTAATCAGATCATTATAGTTGTTAAGTGCTTAATATTTAACTGAGCGTTGAATTTAAATATTTTTTTATGGTTCTTCTTTGTCAACTTTGATAGGTGATTGGGATGATGTGATTCACACATTTTTGTAAATCTTTTGTTTCTTGTCACCGATTTGGTGAATAAGATCCATTTTATTTAAAATTTACCCTTTTCAGTAATAAAAACAAACAAACTGATCTAGTGGAAAGGCAAAAATTCAATAAGGATCAAAAATTTTAAGAACAAAGAGTGTAGTATTTTCCATTTCCTCATGTGTTGCCAATAACTTGTCGTTGTTTCATGTGTAGTATATTACCTAACGACACCTTGATAGAACCATAAACTTAATGCTTTTTACAAAAAATTTCTTTGCATGGATACTTTAACAAACTACCAAAATCATTTTAAAGAAAGTTAAATGAGACTGCCTCCTTCAAGGAGAACTTGTTTTCCCAGGCTGTAAGTGACCTTAAGGGTGTGGTTTCTCTTTTGGGTTACTCTGGGTGTGAGGATTCATGGCAAGAAAGTTGCTGACAACAGATTCCAAGTTATACGGTTTTAAAGAAGTCTCGGGATCAAAATACAGAAGGACATTTCTACTGCTGAAAGATGGAGTCATGGGCTACATGTCACATATAAGGGAGTTGCGATAGAATTCGGGTATGTGCAAGCTTGGAGGATGCTCAAATGCAAGAACCTTGCCAAGCGTTAGTATCCAAATTTCTCGTACTTCTCATGGAGAATATAGACAAAACAAAATATAAAAAGGATGTGCTTGGTTGGGTGCCGCTCAACTGAACTGATCTTTGAGACTTAGGCAAGTCACAGTATAAGAAACCTATACTGGAACTTGAAGTGAAAGAGATGTTGGGAAAGTCTGAAGAGACACTAATAACGTTGTTGTTGTCAAAAGAAACTATTGCCTCCCAATTCTCGGAAGCAATTTTCTATTAAAAATAGGAAAGAGGGAGGATTCCTTGGTATGTTTATTACCTGAAAAGCTTAATATGATGTTTAATAAGATCTCTCCCCGGTAAAGCTCAAGATGATGTTCACATTTCTTAGTACATCTACATCACATCTACGAAGAAAAAGGAAAGGAAACACTCAACACTATCTTCATCTTCCTTGCACTTTTAGTTGTCAGATCCCACATAATGAGCAACTTCAGCTACCAAATATCTTGAACGTCCTGGAGGCAGTGCTCTTCTTTCTTCTATTCATCTAATTTCTCTATTTTTCACCTTCCTCGTCTCTAACTTTGAAAAGGAATATCCCTGATCTTCAAGTATAAGCTAAAAAAATTGATTGCTCATTTGGGAGATCGAGCAAAATTACTTCTATAGACGAAAATAAGAGAAACTATTCCATTGGATTAGCTGGGGACATCATCTTTTGTAGACTCTTCAGGTGAGTTTGACAGAAGACATCCAGGTCCATATTTGCATACATTAACCTAAGCTCACATCCTTTTCCGGAAGAAAAAAAAACCCAGCTGATCTTGCACGTATGTTTCTCTCACTGTTTCTCGCCCTTATAGGAGTGAATATCCCATCAAAAATCAGTGACCCTGATTTCCTACATCATAAATCAATAAAAAAATCCAAGTTAGCCAAGCCCATTAAAAAAGAAAAATAAATAAATCAACCCTGTAAACACTACAACAGAAAGGCAAAATATGCAGACCAATTCACCTAACATAAAGAACAATACAAATACCCAAACCATTGATCACCACCTAATCACTAAAACCACGATTCCAATGGGAAAATTACATAAACAACCATTCAAGGCTATTAATAAAACTTGAGTTGTAATACTTACCTGGGTTATCTTGAAATTTATGTGCTTGCTCACTACAAACAAAAAAGATAGGCTTCTTGCTATGACCGGGTTTGCTCCCTAATTTTAGGGAGACTAAACAAAGGTGAAGTTCTTAACAATGTTCACATTGAATATCAGTATTTTGTATCTTGCCATCCTAGTAATACTAATTAGATGAAGTACATAATATAATAAAATTGTTTTCTGAAACCTCCAAGTTACCTCAGCAGAGTTTAATACTAATTAACTGAACTACCAAAAGAGCTTGCACAATATTACGCAGTGAACAAATTAAATACAACAACTCTCTCCCATCACTATTTGGTTTTGCATAGATGATAACCACTAAGTTGTCTTGCCCTAACAACTTTTGCTAGCCCCAATAACCAAAAAGTTCGAGAGAACGGTTAGCAGTAGTAGCCAGGATAAGGCAACTCAATTAAATATGCAACTCAGTCACGTCGTTTAAAACCTGTGTGCAAAACCAGCGGAATCTTCGCTGGCTTACAAATTCTAACCTTCAAAATACCCTTAAATCATCTAAAAATTAATTATAGACGTAGCACACATTATCTTGACCTTTAAAATTATGAGTTAGGAGACCAGAAGAACCTGATGCAGTTTAAACAAAGTGTCCGCAGCACAAAATATAGAAGATAAAGAATGAAAAAGAAAGCCACTACCTGAAACATAAATAGAGATAAGATTACATGCAGTTGTTCCACCCTGAAACCCAATGATAAAGAGTCGACCATTAATAAGCATTTCCAATATTTTCCAATCAACTCCTACGATTGAGCATTTTTATTATGAGAAAAGAGGGAGAAGAAGCAAAAAATTGACTTAAAAAATGAAAAAAATAGAAAGCATATGTCCTCAAAAAATGGTTGTCAAGACACTTGAAGTAAAATAAAGGTATCAAAAATGAAACCTTTTCCTTTTGTTTCTTCCACACTCGGGGCACAAAAGCATTTATTGATGCAAACATCAGCTCCAAGATACTTGCAGATAACTAATAGTTCGTATTAACTAAATGAGAATCATGGCAGTTGTAAACAAACATGTTAAGCATCCAGCGAAGGTGCTTATCAGACCTGCTGTCATAAATACTTTCGCTTCACAGAATTTCGCTATATGCCAATTCCGCTAGACCCATCATGATCCTGCAACCCGATTATGGTTAATTTACATAGTTCGAAATTCTCAAGCACTGTTATACGAAGGACCCAATCTCGGTAACTCTCAACAATCCCATACACATGTGATTCACAGGGGAAACAACTTACAAGCTCTTCCAGTATATTTTTAAAAAATTTCATATATTTGGTATCGATAAGTAACCCATGCTCTTTAGAGCATAAAAGTGGAAGTTTATATATTTATCAGCACAAACTAAAACATGCTAGCATTTTAACTATTTGGAAAAAAAAATATGACTTTAAAGCACAACCTTTAAAAGTTAAAATGGCAATTGATATAGCTAGCATGAAAAAAGTGATGCCATTAGTTAACATGTAGTAATTGCTTCGGTCATCCATAACAATGCTCACTTTTTAATGCGATGCTTGTGGAATTTTTGCACATTAGATGATGGATAGAGGTGTATGATGAAAAAAAATGTTTCTACCACCCACAGTTAGTATAAGACCACAGACATACAATTAGAATATTTTTTGCATGCATATTATAGGAAAGATATACCATGATGCAAGAATACCATCAACCTTTGAATCCCACTGGTTATCGCAAGCATGCTTGACATGAGCTCTCTTGCTGCCCGGATGTCCAGAATAGGAGCAGTAAGTGTTAATGTAATATTCTAGGTTATGATATACGGAGTATTAGGAACATATATTAGATATTATCTTTGTTTCCTTTTTATGTTGCTACAATATTGTATATAAACCTTTGTACCTTGATCTCTCTTTAATAAGAAATATAGAATTCTCTTCTCTAAAGTTATTAAGGATATCTCATTTAACCAAAGATTTATGTATCAAATCAAACAACTCAAATTCAATTACATATGAATCAAGAAATTTCTCACCAAAATAATTTCAGTTGAAAATAAAAATAAAGAACTCACTTCTTTGATGTCTTTCCTTTGGTGGAACATGTTTTCTTGATTTAACAACATATTTTTAAAGCCCTTTTAAATTACCCAAGAACATAAAATCAGAAAATTTAGACTTATATAGGGCATAAAATTGAATAAAAGAAGGAAATTAAAAATAGAAGAATGATGTGTGAACTAACCTTGAATTTGCTATTTACTGTGGCTAAACTAACAGTAATAGAGTCTTTGAGTGCACCACATGCTTCTCTCAATAACTGTAATCACTGATCTCTCGGTAAAAGCTGAAAGAGAAAAAAAAGAGAAGAGAAAAAAAAAAGAAGAAGAAGAAGAAGGAAAGAACGTTTATCTTGGGGATGGCTCCCTCTTGTAGTTAGTCGTTTATTTTGAGATAGAGAGAAAGAGAAATCTGGTACCTATACATAATTACAAATGCAAAGACAGGGATTTGAAAGAGACAAAAAAGAGAAATCAGGTACCTATCAGAAACCCTATTGAAATAACATTTGCATTGCCAACAGAGATCCTGGAACACAGACAACAAACGTCGATCAGAGAAACAAAATCATAAACTGAAAAAATAAAATAAAAACAGATCGGCTTCGAAACAATTTTGGCTTTGGAAGGCTCTATACAGAAACAATAAGCCCATAAATAAAAATGATTTTGTTTTAGAAATAATGTTAATCGATATCTAAAAAGAAGGATTAAAATAAAAAAGATTAAATTCATTACCTCAATCATGCACTGCGTCATTGTAAATTCTATAAGAATAAAAAACACCTAGAAAGAAAAAAAAGAAGAAAAATAACTGAGGGAATCTGTGTTTTCTGATGTTACAGTTAGCACATCAATAATAAATAGAACAAAGAAGTTTAATTTCATTGTCGCACCCATCTATGGGAAAAGGTATCATCACTAACAACAACTGCAATACACAAAATCAACGAAAAATTCCAAGAACAACAAAAATATGATTTCTATTACACACCTCGTATCATCATCACGAATCTCCAAAAGAACCATTATCAATCCTTATGACCTCCCATTGCCGCAGCCATCAGCACCAACTACTACACGCTCGAGGAAAATGCAAAGCAAACAACAACAAAACAAAAATAAATAAATCAGACAATAAAACCCTCCTAAAGAAATAGATTAAAAAAGGGGGAATTCCTTAATGCCCCCATATTACTAATACTCGTTTTAAAATGCCCCCATTTTTATTAATAATGTCAATATGCCTCTATTTTGGCTAAATTGTTTAGCTTATCAAATATAACCTTATTGAATTTGGTCAACAACAATTGTGGATTTGACTTGACCAAGTTCTTAACCATGGTTAGATTAGAGTTTCTTTTCATGATATTAATCACCGCCACCTTCACTTTCCCATTGCCGGTGATCAACCCATTAGTTAGGGATGAATCATTATCTTCGTGAGACAATCTCTGCCGTATTCTTATGGTACCATCTTCATCTTGATGCATAAGATTCCCCTCCAGGTGAGAAACAAACCTTTTAGTTTTCAACTACTGTTTCTCTTCGTGATATTAATCACATGCAGCAAAGCAGATGTAGTTGGCGATTGTTCCTTCTAATCCAGTTGTAGTTTTGTCTGTTGGAATCTACTTTCCATATTAAAGTCTGGGTTTTTCTAGATGAGTTTGTGTTGAATTTCATTTCTATACATATTAGGTTTTTTTCAATGCATCTATCACTATGGAAACCCATATCTCATTGTGCTTCACTACTAATGGAGAAGAAGAGCAGAAGAAAAGATGGGTCTGGTGGTATGGCAGAGGAAGGAGGAGGAGGTCAAAGAAAACCATCGATTCTTAGACAATTACAAGAGAATAAACTAAGAGAAGCTCTTGAAGAAGCCTCTGAATATGGTTCACTTGTTAAATCCCAAGACATTGATTCTGAATCTTCCACTCAAGATGGTACTTTGGGTAGGTCAAGATCTCTTGCTAGACTTCATGCTCAGAGGGAATTTCTTAGAGCTACTTCTCTTGCGGCTGACAGAACTTTCAATACTGAAGATTCAATCCCTGATTATTCTTATTCATTTAATAAGTTTCTTACTATGTACCCAAAATTCCAATCTACAGAAATGATTGATCAATTAAGATCCAATGAATAGGGGCATCTCTCAGATTATAATGCCAGGGTATGTCTTGATTACTGTGGATTTGGACTCTTTTCTTATCTTCAGACACTTCAGTATTGGAGTCTTGTGCATTTAGCTTATTAGAGATTATTGCAAATTTAAGCAACCATGCTTTATATGGTGGTGCTGAGAAAGGTAGTTGTGAACATGATATAAAATCTTGAATAATGGATTATTTGAATATCCCTGAGAATGAATATGGACTTCTTTTTACTGTTAGTAGAGGGTCTGCTTTTAAATTGTTAGCTGAATCTTATCAATTTCAAACCAACAAGAAATTGTTGACTATGTTTGATTACGAGAGTCAATCCGTAAATTGGATGGCTCAGAGTGCTAAGGAGAAGGGAGCAAAGACTTACAGTGCTACTTATAAATGGCCAACTCTAAATCTATGTTCAACTAAACTGAAAAAGCATATTTCGACGAAGAAGAGGAAGAAGAAGGATTCTGCAGTTGGGTTTTTTGTGTTTCCTGCTCAGTCTAGAGTTACAGGTGCTAAGTATTCTTATCAATGGATGGCATTGGCTCAGCAAAACAACTGGCATGTCTTGCTTGATGCTGGGTCATTAGGTCCAAAAGATATGGATTCACTTGGGTGGTCTCTCTTTCGACCTGACTTCATTATCACATCCTTTTACCGTGTATTTGGTACTGACCCAACTGGATTTGGATGTCTCCTTATCAAGAAATCTGTGATGGCAAGCTTGCAAAATCAGTGTGGGACAGCTGGGTCTGGAATGTGAGGATTGTTCCGGTGTTTCCTCAGTATCTAAGCGATTCGATTGATGGTCTGGATGGATTAGTGGGAATTAAAGATGAAGGGGCGGATGGGAGTGAAGATTTAATTCCCGAAACTCACAAGGGGTCACAATTGCCAGCATTTTCCGGTGTGTACACTTCTGCACAGGTGAGAGACGTGTTTGAGGTAGAGATAGAGCAAAAAAAATTCTAGTAAACCATAGTTAAAGTGGGGGCATTTTGAAATTTAAACTTTAAGGATATTTATGGTATTATTAAAAAAAATTAATCAAAGTGGGGGCATATTGACATTATTAATAAAAGTGGGGGCATATTGAAATGAGTATTAGTAATGTGGGGGCATTAAGGAATTCCCCCATTAAAAAAAAACCTAGCTGAAAAAGAAGAACCGTATAAAGGTGTGAGGACGTATAAATTCAAGGTTGTACCGTACACGATTTCGGTCCGTACCGATCGAGAGCGATACACTGGTACGCCGGTATATCGGGGAAATTTCGGTTTACATACCGGTAAAATATCGGTCCATATATTTTATACCTAGTAAGTTTTAAAAATGTCTAGTAAAATTCTGGATAAAAGGATTAAAACAAATGTCAATGTGAAGGGTCTTCAATTTGGATGCCGACTCTTAAAGGGTCTAGTCTAGTAGAATTCTAGTAGAAAACAAACCAAGGTCAAAGTTTAATGTGAAGGGTCTAGTAGAATTCTAGTAGAAAACAGACCAAGGTTTTCTACTCTGCCACGCGCCCTGAACGTACATGGAATGATAAACCACATCTGCCACGCGCCTGAACAAATGTCTCCCTCCTCTACATGTTTAACAATTTGTAAAAATTGAAACAGACCAAGGTTTTCTACTCTTTCGAGTATTTGTTTCCTGTTTTTCTTTGGTCGTTCTTCTTCTTCCTCAACTCTCTCAACTCTCTCTCTTCCAAACAACTAAAATCCCTACAACTGAATCTTCAACTAGGTTTATAATTAATGACGGATAGGAAGATTTTACTCGATTGTTTTTCTCTTCTTCGATTAGGTATGTAAATTTTCTAAAATCATATATGATAAAATCGTTTTGTATTGTAATCTGGAATTCTAGGGTTTTGTAAATTTTAGGGATTTACTTAATTTGTGTTTGTGTATGATTTGATGTTCAATGGCTATCAACATTTATTGTAGCATATGCATCTAAATAGCTGTGTTGAGTTTCTGGGTGATTCTCTGAATACAGAAAAAGTTATTTAGCTAATACAAAAACATCATCATCTCTCTATTCTAATTTTTGGGTATGGACAGAATATAACAGATCGTGTGTTGAATTGATTTTAGTATCGGATCACCAACTCTGTCTGATAGGTTAAGGTGATTAATGATTTATGTTTCACTTTATAGTAATCTAGGTTATAGTTTCTTAAAAATGTTACTGAGTGTTTTGAAAAATGTGAAGGTAGCAGAAATTTGATTGAAAGTTTCGGTTCTCCAGCAACATGGTAAAATCCTCTGCAAATGATCCTTCGATCATACAAATTTGATTGTGTTTTCCTATTTGCAGGATGAAATTGGGTTTTGACAAAGAAGGAACTTGGGAAAATTGGGCAAAAGAAAAACTAACAGAAGGTCTAGGGGGTTTAAACAACAAGGTTCAGATGTGAAAGAAACATCAAAAGATGTTGCTGGAAAAACTAAAGAAAAAGCTCAAGGAATGGCTGGAGAAGCCATGGATAAAGCAGGAGAAGCAAAAGAAAAAGCCAAACAAAGTACAGAACCGGCCAAGATCTTGTACTGGACATTAGCCATTGGATTTGATGTGATTTTTCATCTGACGGCCAAGATCTTGTACCGGACATAACCGGTAAAATCGGTTAAAACCGGTTTTAGTCCGTACCGGCCGATTTTACCGGGAAAATATCGTTTCGCCAGTTAATTGTATTTCGTTTCGCTAACCGGACGGTACCGGCAAAACCGCCGAAATTTCGGCCATACCGGCCGGTACGTACTGCACATAATAATCAACATTTACAAAACAAAATAATAGAAAAAAAAACAAGAACAATGGAAAACAAGATTTCACAATATTATACATCAACATCATGGAATCCGACCACGCAACTGTCAATCATAAACATATGCAAAACAAAAATACACTTGTGAATATAAATAAAAATCTACAAAACACAAATACCACAGAAAAAATATCATATTCATCGCATCATCCATACACGACGTCATCGGATGTTGGTTCATCGCCAGCATCTGCAAACAAAACATCACCATTAACCACGTAATTTTAAACCTCAACATCCGATATTTATTAAAAAAAAAAACGAAGAAAAAAAAAACCCTAGCAGAAAAAAATAGCATAAAAACGATAACATTACCTTTACTCAAGTGTTTTATATAGGGAGCATCCAAGCCAAGAATTTCTATAAAAAAAACTCGACTTAGAAAAAAAAAACTTTAATTTAAAAAAGAACACCCTAAAATTTAAAAAATTATATATAATTTTGGATAGTTACATTATTCACATATCATCGTAATTAGTGGTTGTAAATATTTTTATATAAAAAAGATCGAACATATCAAGTCATAATTAAATTAAAAGTCATATTTAATTGATTTATTTTTTATTTTAGACTTATTTTATTATTAATTATGGTGTGAACAATATTAAGAAAAATTACATGAAAATCAGGTTTATTATTTTATTATTGCTTGAATTTTCATATGTACGTTTTCGCCTTAGCCTGCTTTAGATTTTAATTCTTGCTCCAATTTTTTTTTAAAATCCTAACAATTATGTAATTCTTGATTTTGGGACAGGATCACGAAAAAAATTGTTCGCAAAAGAGAGATATCGTCTGATTCAAAGGTTAGTACAAAAAAAATTTAATTCTCATCAGAAGTGTAATTGATAGGGATAATTAAATTATTTTGTAGTTTTAATAGATAAAATGGGGTTGTAATTAGGTAAAGATTGATTTTGAGATTTGTAATCGGACATTGGACATTTGATATTTTTTTATTTTTTTATTTATTGATTATGTGATTAATTTTGTGATTGATGCATGATTGATTTAATTTTTTGATTTTTTGATGAAATCGTGATTACTAACATGTAACTGCTTAGTGTATTTGTTTGGAAATATTTTATTTTTCGAGATAATTGCTTTAGGCAACAAAAAATCCGTTCCTATAAAAAAAATCTCATGGGGCCAGGAATTTTTTCCCATGTTTTCAATTGGGTCACATCAAATAAATTTTCTTAAAAATGCTTGGTGGGGCCAGAATCAACCAGAAGCTTCGATGAATGAGAGCGCTCGAAAAAACTCTGTTATTATATTATAAATTAAAAAAAATAATAATAAGAAGAAAAGATGATTAGGGTATCATTCGCCGTTACCAAACGTTAACTCGGGTAGTATACTTATCTATCTTTCATCAGAATCATTCATCACCAACCGTAGAATAGCAACTAGATCAGTGTTATCCCCAAAAATTATTTAATCAATGGATACGGAAGTTCTCGACTACCAGATTCTATTCGTCTGAACCACTAAGTAGTAGATCACTCAAGGTGTAACCCAATCGAATGATTTAGGCTTTGTGAATTTAGGTTGATCCCAATAGTTAAACTCTTAGATCAAGGTCCACTTGCTGGTGTTGTCTTTACTCGTAATTGCTCCACAGAATCCCTCTGCAAGGTCTCGCAATTTCTACTTATGCACGAGTTGATGGACGATTACTTATCTCATAACTCAATACTAGCATTAAATTGATCAATAGATTAATCCAATTGTACACTTGAGCAATCTAGAAACCAATCATAAACCTTAGGTTTAGTGAAAACAGACGATAATGATTAAAACTATGAATAAACTTGTTTAACTAATAAAGCTTTATGCTTAGAACATTGAATTCATCCTTAATCAATAAAAGGTTTAGCTACTCATATTACAAAGAAGAATGGTTTCCCCCTAAAGGGGTAAACCCTAGGTTTAAGATGTATATTATAGTATGAGAGGTTGGATATTGATAAGGGATGTCTTGTTTGAGCCCTAAATGTCTTCTTTTATAGTCTTTAATGTTTGTACTTCAAGTCTCCTCTTTCTAGGGTTTAGAATTCTTTCGGGGCCGTGTTTTCTTGAGTTAGAAGTCAATTTCACGTCCAAAACAGTGTCAAGTTCGGCTATTATTGAGTCTGGACTTAGTGGTCGAACAGTTCTCTGTAGACTCTTCGAAAATATGATATTTATGCTCAGGTTCAACTACTATTTGATATGGACTTTTCCGGACGAACCTGACAACTTATTTTTGCTTCAGGAAGTGTCAGTTTAGGCTACTAATGGTACGGTGGATTATTGGTTGAACTTGTCTCTGTACAATCAAGCCTTTCAAACTCGTTTTACCCATAACTTCTTCGTACGATCGTGGAATGACCTCATTCTTTTCTGCGTTGGCTTCGTATTATCGCTCTCTTCAAAATGATATTAAGAAACCTTGGATTTGAGTAAGAAGAATTTGGTCTTGAATCCTCATTCACTTGCAATGATTTACTTCCTTGCTCATTTTAGCACATTGTAGCTCATATTTGGATGATTCACCTAATATGACACATAAAATAGAAAACAAGAGTAATAACAAGTAATATGCAAGAATTATAACTAAAATAAGTATAGATTTGACACTAGAAGTATATGAATTATGCACTTATCATGTTCTAATTCAACTAGGATATGACAAGCTTTGCATATACCAATCGATATGGAGACATAACAAGCAGTGTCTTATATGCCGTTTTATACGCCCAAAGTGCATCGTAGTGAGATCCAATCTTTTCTTGTTGTGTTAACCGTTTTCTCTAGAATGGACTTAATCTCACGATTTGAAATTTCAGCTTGCCAACTAGTTTGTGGGTGATACGGCATATCAACCTTGTGAGTAATATTGTACTTCTTGAGGAGAGCATGAAAGGATTTCTAAAAGTGTGATCTTCCATCAGTAATAACCACTCGTGGTGCACCATGTCTATAGAAAAATATTTTTCTTCACGAACTCACAAACAACTTGAGAATCATTAGTAAGGGTGGCTTTAGCTTCCACCCATTTCGACACATAATCAACAACAAGAAGTATATGAAATTTTCCAAACGAATTAACAAAAGGGCCCATAAAATCATTCCCCACACATCGAATATTTCTACAGGAAGAATTGGTGTGAGTGGCATTTGATTTCGAGCACCTAGACTGCCCATTCATTGACATCCATCACAAGATACAAAAAGCATATGTATCCTCAAATAAGGTGGGCCAATAAAAGCCACTCTCAGGGACTTTGAGAGCGGTGCGTTTAGAACCAAAATGCCCACCACAAGCATAAGAATGACAAAAAGACAAAATGGATTGAAATTCAGAGTCAACTACGCACTTGCGGATAATTTGATCAACACAGTATTTCCACAAGTAGGGCCCATCCCACATATACTTCTTGGCTATCTTTTTAAGCTTTAACTTTTGATAAATATATATTGTACTAGGTACCTTCCTCGTAACCAAGTAGTTCACTATATCATCGTACTAAGGTGTTGAATCTTTTATTGAGAAGAGTTGTTCATCCGGAAAACGATCTTGTAAAGGAAGTTCTTCTTCAGAAACAACAAGTCTACTAAGATGATCTACAACCGTATTCTCAACACCTTTCTTGTCTCTAATAACAGTATCCACCGTATAAGCATTGACTTAGATTTTTTCTTCTTTAATAGGTACCGAAGTGTTGCGTGATCATAATATACAATCACTTTTGTACATACTAAATAAGATCTAAACTTTTCTAGTGCAAAAACTGTAGCCAATAACTCTTTTTCCATGGTAGAATAGTTTATTTGTGCATTATTTAGGGTCTTAGATGCATAATAAATCATATGGGACAATTTGTCCACTTTCTGACCCAAAACGGCTCCAACTGCATAATCACTTGCATCACACATCAACTTGAATGACAAACTCCAATCAGGCGACTTGATTATTGGTGCAGTTGTCAACAACTTTATCAATTTTTCAAAGACATCCTTACCCTCCTGGTCGAATTTAAAGGTTACCTCCTTTTGCAACAATTTTCATATTGACATTGAGATTTTGGAGAAATCCTTGATAAACCTCCTGTAAAAACCTGCATGACTAAAAAAGGAGTGAATCTCCCTCACCGAAATGGGGTATTGTATGTTTCTTATCAAGTTTATCTTTGCTTTGTCTACTTCGATCCCTCGGGAGGACACAATGTGACCGAGCACTATACCATGGTTTACCATAAAGTGATATTTCTCCCAATTTAGAACAAGGTTAGTGTCTATACATCTTTTAAGCACAAGTTCAATATTTTCTAATCAAATATCAAATGAATCGCCATAAACACTAAAATCATCCATAAATACCTCAATGATGCGTTCTACATAGTCAGAGAATATACTAACCATACATCTCTGAAAAGTGGCAGGTGCATTGCAAAGATCAAACGATATCCGTTTATATGCAAACGTACCATATGGAAAAGTAAAAGTAGTCTTCTCCTGGTCCTCTGGTGCAGTAACAATCTGACTGTATCTCGAATAAACATCCAAAAAACAATAATGTGAATGTCCCGCTAACCTCTCTAACATCTGATCAATGAAAGGAAAAGGAAAGTGATCTTTGTGGGTACCCGAATTAAGCTTTCTGTAGTCTATGGATACTCTCCATCATGTTTGAAGTCGTGTAAGAACAAGTTCGTCATCTTGATTTCTGACAACAGTGACACCAGACTTCTTTGGTACCACCTGTACCGGACTAACCCATTTGCTGTCAGAAATTGGGTAAATCACCCCCACACTTAGCAATTTGAGAATCTCTTTCTTCACGACCTCCGTCATTGAGGGGTTAAGTCTACGCTGAGCATCACATACTGACTTGATATCATCCTCCATTAAGATTCTATGCATGCACATGGATGGACTAATTCCTTTGATGTCAGCAATGGTCCAACCAATGGACGTTTTGTGTTATTTCAGAACCCTAATCAAGCGTTTTCCCTGTACTGATATGAGATTCTTCGCAATAATGACTGGAATATCTTCCCTATTACCCAACTAGGAGTATTTTAAGCGATCAGGTAGAGGCTTAAGTTCTAATTCAGGTGCCTTCACAACAGAAGGTAAAGGAACTTCGCTAGTTATAGGTAAAGAAATGTATGAGATATTACTCGTTTTATCTTTTTGTGATGTTGTTAAGGCCCCACGCATCTCCAAAATATCTTTAGCAATGTCAACATCCAGGTTAGGCATGCCATTGACGTCTGTATAATGCTCTGTCTCAACACTACTCCAAGCTCATCTTCATTATTCATCTCAAGCATCTGCTAAGCTAACAAATCGATAACATCGATAGAAAAAATAGCATGGACATCACTTGGATAACACATTGCTTCAAAGATGTTGAAGCGTATAATTTATTTATCAAACCCCATAGTAAGCATCCCACCATCGATATTAATCTTCGTTTTTGCAGTCTTCATAAATGGTCTCCCAAGAAGTAACAAAGTAGATGAACTATTTTCTCCATTCTGCATATCCACCACATAGAAATCAACTGGAAAGATTAACTAATTCACTTGAACTAACACGTCCTCAACGAGTCTCTTAAGATATATGTTGGACTTGTTTGCCAATTGAATGATAATCCATGTCTCCTTTAATGGACCGAGATTCAAATAATCATAAATATCAGCTGACATAACATTTATGGATGCTCCCAAGTCGAGTAAAGCACGCTCAAATCTCTTTTTACCAATAGTAATTGGAACTGTGAAACCTCCAGGATCGGTACACTTTACAGACATCTTCTTTAATAATATAGCCTAAGCATTTTCTCCTACTTGAGTAACTTCATTAGGAATCAACTCATCCTTCTTTGTACACAAATCCTTCAGAAATTTGGCATACCTTGGTACCGTTCTGATGGCTTCAATAAATGAAATGTTGATTTGTACCTTGTTCAAAATATCCATATCTTGAGATTTCTTATTTAATTTGGCAAAATAGCTAGGGAAAGGAGGTGGTGTGGTAAAGATAGGAACTGTGTCCTTAGGGTGGCCAGTTGGGGGTTAGCTTTTCCTTAAGAGCAGTTTCCTTCTATACTTTCTTTTCTAAGTCGCCACTACCCTCTTCTTGTTGATTTGATTCTTGTACTTGCCTTCCACTCCTTAGAGTTACAACATTGACGTGCTCTCTCGGGTTCACAAAAGGTTGTGATGGCCACTTTGTCGAAGATTGTTCCTTCATTTGATTCATCTCTGTAGTTAATTGTCCCATTTGAGTTTGTAAGTCTCTAATAGCATTATCAGTTTTTAGATGATTATGTTCGGCTTTTTGTTGACTCTGTTGGAACATAGATAAGAGGCCTTGCATCATGGTAATCATTTTCTCAGAAGTGTCTTCCTTGGGAACTTGAGGTTGCGGATGTGGCTGGAATTGTGGTTGTTGAAAACCACCTTGTCGAACGTACGGATTAGGATTCGCAGCTTGCTTGTTTGCATAACTGAAATTAGGGTGATCTTTCTAACATGGATTGTAGGTATTAGAGTAGGGGTTATACCCTGGCCTTTGATTAGGGAACGTAGTATTCACTTCTTTGGTCTCTTCTTCATAAGTAGGGATGATTGCTGCAGCCATTCTTTGTACCACCTTCTATATGTTGTTCATCTGCTGCTCTGATTATGAAGACTCTGCTATCTCGCTTACTTATCTGACATTTAAGTTATTTCTTGTGTAGAATTATTGAGAATTTGCATCTATAATCTCAATCAAACTAGTTGCTTGCGAAGTCGTTTTCTTAGTAAGTGTACCTCATGCGGGTTCATTAATCAAATTCTCTGTTATGGAAGTAATCCTTCATAGTATTGAATGATGAGTGTTGAAGATATATTATGATGTAGGCATCTTGCCAACAATCGTTTGTATCTCTCATAATGTTCATAAAGAGTTTTTCCAGTAATCTGCAGAATGCCGTTAATCTCTTTACGAACAGATGCTGCCTTAGAAGCAGATAAAAAAATTCCTCCACAAATAGCTTTTTCATTTCAGCCCATGTTGTAATGCTCCCTGGGGGAAGGTAATACAACCATTCTTATGCTAAGTCTGTCAATAAAAATGGAAATTCTTGCAGCATTTCCGTCTCTCTGTCTATGGTTGCATGCCTCAGACTTGTCATCGTGTTCTAGAACATCTGAAGATGTCGATTTGGGTTCTTACCAGCATGTCCCTTAAACTTCGATAGATGATGAATCAGATTCGACTTCAGCTCCATTGGATTAGTTATTGTGATGCACAGTGGTTGCGAATCAAAGCATGGAGCGGTTAACTCTCCTAACTTCTTCTCCTGAGGTGGAGGATCTCTCTCGTCGTCTGAATTAACCATCTCTTTTGTAAAAGGTTCTTGTAACTTAAATTGGGGTTCTTGTAGTATTGTTCCCTTGCAAGTTTGAATTCCGCACCTTGAGTAATCCTAATGTTTAGGTGCCAGAGATCAAGTACCTGAAACCAAATTTCAAAAAGAAAAACTAAAATAATAATAAACAAATACCTAAGAAATTTAAAATAAAAAAAAACTAAAACTAAAATAATTAATTAATTAGTCTAAAAAAATAAAAAAAATCTAAATCTAAAAATTAAATAATTAAATTAACAAGTAAACAAAAACTATGGACTGCTCCCTGTCAGCGGCCAAAATTTGATATGTGTCGTTTGCACAAAAATTTAATTCACTTCTTTCCACAAAATTAACTAGTAATATAATGGCAAGTAGTTCGATCCCACGAAAATAAGTGACTTTCTAGTTGTTATAAATTAACCAAAAAGGGGGGTTTGCAGATTTTGAACGAAGTAAATAAAATAAGAGAATAATAAGAATTTATTTCAAACAATACCGAAACTTAATCATACAAGTTTATTTCTTGTTGAATTGATATTGTTACCAACCTTAGAATATCAATAAGCTCTGCTACCCCCGGAATTCCTTATTTCACTGGATACGGAAAAGTGCTCGACTACCAGATTCTATCCAACTAACCCACCAAGAATAAGCTTTCAGGGTGTAAATCAGTGAACGATTTACGCTTTGTGAACTAGGTTGATCCTAGCATCAAACGCATAGGCTCGACCTGCTTATTAGTTTTATCTCTATACATAATTGCTTAACAGAATCCCTTTATCAGTTCTTGCGATGTACTACTTGCGATGTGTTTTTGGTTCGGCTACACAATGCTATTATAGCCTTCACCCAAAACAAGATGTACACGTGAATTGGAATCTGATAAGGAATACTGAGTTAGTAAGAGAGATTTCCATCTTGAAAATTAAGTGCTTCTGATTCAGTGGTCACGAAGTAATCTAACAAAATGACTACGACTTTTGATTGGCTATGATTTTAGCGGGATCCAAATGAGCCAATGTGTCTTCTTCAATTACAGTTGATGTATCTAATTTGATGCTCTATGTTGCACCAAATCCTCACCTTTCCTTCTCCGGGTATGTTGCATCAAAAAATTTCATCTCCATAATTTACGTTAACAACAATCATTAATCAACCATCATCGCAAACCTCAAGCTCTACCTTCGAAAGAAACTCCATCAATGTCATCATCACCATCACCGATCATCTCTCTCACAAGCTCAACTATCTGCAACTTCTCTTCCATCTGCCACTCGTTCATCAAAATAAAATCATCACAGCCACCTCCATTATCTCTCGAGATCCATCACAAGCTCGAACTGCCACTACAAAAATATTGAGTTTTAGTGACGTCAAAGAACCGTGGCAGTTGATCAAAATTTAGTGGAAAAAGGTAATTTGCCACGGCTGGTTCGCTGTGAGAAATAGTCCCGTGGCTAATACTATTTGCCACGATCCTAGCCACAATTTCTTATACGTAGCTAATTATACTTGAAAATTAACACGGTTTCCGTTGTGGCTACTTACCGGCTGGATTTCACACGTTTCATATTATCATCCACCATTATACTAGTAGCTAATACTGCAAGATCATTTGCTACAGATTTCGTTGTTAGCTGTTTTGGCAATATGCAGATTACAGGGATACAATTTTATTTACACAAACCATTCCAGCAATACAATTTTATTCATTCAAATATCAAAAAACAATACTACAAGGTTGTCTGACTTATTACATTAAACAAAGGAAAAAGTAAGAACCTTTAAAATGGCTTAATCATATAGATTGTTCTATGCAATCGTCAGTTTCTGGTGACTATTTGATAACTTCCTTGTCTAGTTTTTATTTAGGAACTTGGAATTAGCCCTTCAGTTCCAGTTCATGTTGTTCTCTATGGCTAGCTAAGGCACACAAATAGAAATTTAAGTTTTCATAATTTTGTAAAACTGTTGCATAATGGGTCAAATCGGACTGTTCCTGGTAAGGTGCAGTAAGTTGTAATTCTAAGATATCTCTCATACCCTCTACTCTCGATCAGAATGTAAAGTTGTAAACCCATAATTTTGTTTAAGAAAAACATGTTAGGACCCTTATAGCCATATCTATAAATGCGACAATAAATAAAAACAAGGATGTGTAGTACATACCGACACAACTTTGTGCAGAGAATCCTAATAGGGACAAACCAGAGACTAACACTCTTGCTTGATAGTATTATATCCTAAATTTTAACGTGTTACAACTAAATAATGACTTGATTTATCGAATGCATCAGATTATTTGTAAGAACCAGATGAAATACCATTAGATGTTGATACGTAACGTGACTTGGTCTTCCCGAAAAGATGAACTACGTACTGATGTTAAAATGAAACCAATTATAGAAGAAGGGAAAAACGAACAAATAAAAAAGGATGTCTTAGCATCCACCCATGGCAGCTACTTAGGGGCCTAATTAAGTGCATAATTGTTTGTCAGAAAACCAAACAGATTTGGTTTCAAGTAACCATTTAACTTCTGATTACAGGTTTGGTACAGTCGTCTAGTTTTTGGCTCTTCCTTCCTAAAACTAGATTTCATTAATATGTTTTCCAAGCATCAAGTCTTTTATTATTACATGTCCATGTCAGAATGACAATTTGATACTAATAGTTTTTCTCTTTTTTAATAGAAAAGAGAACTCAGTGGCTTTTGATTCTAAGATTTGATTTCAAAATATGCAAACAACCATGATTCAGTTCAGAATGGGTAGGAAGCCTAAAAGAAACGGAAATCTATCCGATGATACAATAGTTTAAAAAAATGTGAAAAGAAATGGAAATCTATCCGATGATACAATAGTTTAAAAAAAATGTGAAAATTGGAATCATATGGCATATGGATAAACAAAAACCTAAATAGATCTGATGCTAAAGCAAGAACCTTAATTGGAATTTTAAAACAAAAATCAAAGTTTAGAATTAAAAGAAACTCCAAATGTATGACGTATACCAGGAAATCAAAAGAACAAGTAATCAAATTCTTACCAGCTTGCGGAAGTATAATCCAAGCTAAAAATCAATGAAGTCCTGCAGAGAAGAAAGAAATTGTTTGTTTTCTTTATTCCAAATCTGATCCAATATCTGAAAATAGTTCAAATTAAAGAAGAAAAAACTGTTAACCAGTGTAAAAAAATTAAGGACCGATATACAATTAGGTTGATTATACAAAATAAACGAAAACTACTTTTAAAACCCTAGTTTCAAAAAATCAAAACAAGAACTAGGTCTACACAAACTCGAACTTACTTGAAAGATTGTCTTCTTTGTGTAGAGAGTTTCAAAGTACTGATTTTTTTTCTTCTTTTAGCCATTAATGAAGAAAGACGAGGAAAGAGGAAAGTTGAGGGGGAACTGGGGAGTTACTTCTCAACGACTTAAGATTGTGGAGAATTTTACGGATTATAATATGAAGTCTTGAACAACATTATCTACGACAGTTTATTTTTATCCCGAAACAAAATGTCCACGATACCCACGACCCACCATGTCGTCACTACAACGATTCGGAAGTTGCATAATTAATAAACCTGGACCCGTAGAAAAATCTTAATCTGGCCGTAGCAAACTAGTGGTCTATTGCCACGATTATGATTAGGCGTGGCAATATTGATCAATACCCACGGATGCACCGACGCGTGGCAGTAAGGCCGTAGCTAAAAATCATTATTTTTATAGTCTGTCATTCACCGAATCAAACTCCAACTTTGAACAGCACCACGACTCTGCAAAATTATCATTGATAATGGCAGCAACAACTCACATAACGATCATCAATCACCAAGCGACCATTTATCTCATCTGCTGCCACTATTTCGAATCCATTAATCTTGGCTTAAAACTGAATCACAAGGCTGACTCAAACTTTCTAATAGTTGTGACTTCAACAAAGCTCTTTACTGCCAGCATCAACCCATAATCATCGAACCCTCACTACTACCACCGAATCATGATCATCAATTAATGATCAACAAGGCATGAGAAAGAAGACGGTGGTGCCCTGAATGGTTGCTCTTAGTAACATTAGTCATTAGCACTGCCTTCACCACCATTTGAATTCCAGGCTTCCCCCAACTAAAATTTTGACTATGTTTAGCATTTTCCTTGATGTATGCCCCTTAACGTACAATGGGTTTCCAATAGCAGTTTCCCAGAAATGACCAATTTGCCTTTAGTTCTTGTTTTGCTTATAACTTTCTCATATAAAGTCGGAATGACTTCATTCTTTCGCCGTTGACTTCGTAATTCAATTTTCTACAAGATAATGAGAAGAAATACTGGAGTTGACTGAGTTACACTTGGTATTTGGCCCTTCTTCACTTGTAGCACTTATTATGTTGCCCAATTAAGTCATTTCAGTTCTTCTGGACGACTCCACCTAATAAAAGATAAATAAGAAAAAACGAACGTATTATGCAATAATTTACAAGAAATCTAGCAAATAAGTGCATGAAACTGACACTCTAAATATGTAAAATATGCACTTATCAACGAGATAATGAAATCATGGTTTTCCAAAAAGTTCCAGGGATAATGGACGGTTACACCATTATCCCCATGAATTCCACTACTCCATCTCTTTACTACTTCCAATACTTTACAAAGAAAGATACGTGTCTTCCCAAACTATTATAAATAATCTCGTTAGCCCATTTTAAAATCACAACTAGCTTATAATTCTCATAAGCTCTGTGATCTCTCTTAATAGTTCTGCAACTCTAAATATCATTCAACACACAAAATTCCTTCAACTTTCTTCGCTTCCTTCCCCTAAGATCAACCCATTTTCTCTCATCGTGACCGAAGCAGGGAGGAACGGTTACTGTCGTGGTTTAGGCTTGCTCAGTACGATGTTGGTTTTGAATCTCAATAAAGTACTTCTACAGTATATTGTTTTTCGCTCGTACACAATCAATCTGATAATCTGGGGATCCACCCAGATAATAATTTGCAGTTATAATAACAACTTCACACAATGATTAATATAAGATATAAATACATAAATTGTCATTTTATGGAAGTTACCCCCACACTTAGTCTTTTCTACACTTAGAAGTGTATAAAAACATATAATGCGGGAACTTCTACGTTTTCCTCTCGGTGAACCTGCACAGTGCTAGAATCAAACAATCTAGTGGTGGATAATTAGAAGGAAAATAATCCTTAAGAATTTTGGTAGCACATATACCCAACCCTAAGTGAGGTAGCTCCTTAAAAATCGGGTTAACAACCTTTTGGGGAACTATTTTGATTGGGGAAGGAGGATCAAAAGATATAGAAATATGCAAATGATTACACAAACCTTTTACAACTTCATAATCGTCATCATTGAGATTTCTTTAATATTACCGGATCCTCATCATTATTAAATAAATCCAATGAATTATTTACCTCATGTGTACCATGGTCCTCTATCAAACTCTTTAAAAACCATTCTTCGTCAGTTTCTGCTTCAACCGAAATTTCAACATCATTATAATCCATGGAAACCTCAATTAGGTCTTCCATAAAATCAATTATTCTCAATCACCGTCCCTTCAACATTCTCGTCACCGGAAACAGGGTCATTTTAAAAAAAAAACTCGGTGTAGATCATTAGATCTTCTTTTGAGTACGTTACACCATTTATAACAATGGATAGGCTATACCCAAGCTCCTCCTTTTGAACATGCGAATGATCATTAATATGATCCGGAGTTGGAATAACTCCATCATTGTTACAAGGAATTTCGAAAGGTTTTTCATCTTCATAATCGTCATCATAATTTTCGTCAACCTCAAAATCTTCATTATCCCAACGGCGTTGGAATTTCATATGTATGACCCTATTAATTTCCTAAAGAGTTTTCTATGATGTTCTATCTTCTTCCAGTTGATCGTGTTGTTTAGAGAGTTTCCTGATGCTAATGCCTTTTCTACCATTACTCACAATAGAGTCTTTAGACCACATCTTTTCCCTTTGAATGGGTGAGTGCTCAAAAATATGAGCAATAAGAGTGGGTATGGATACACTATCAAAAGTTTTTAGTTCAAAACTCTCTGACATATGTACATTACTAGAAAACAATTGATTAGAAGTATAAATATCCTTCCATCCTGGTGATTGTTCACTTACATACCCGATGTAAGGTTTTTGGCATGTATGAGAGTAATCATAAGGTTGCATAGGGTATTGGTCGTAACCAAAGGATTAGTTTTGTTTATACCCATGGTATGGTTGGTAGTTCTCATAAGAATGAAATTGAAAACCTTATTAATTACCACTATAATATAATTGATTTTATGCGCCGTACATGTTATTTCCGAATAGAAACATGACGACTCACAAGAAAAACGTAAAACTACTAAAACCAAAGGGATAACACCTTCAACTAGTTCTTAACACCACAAAAACCTAAAAATATGAAAAACACTAAAGGAAAACGTGAAAATATTCTAAACTACTAAAACAAGCTAAAACAAATAACAAATCAATTAGCAATCGCTCCCCAGAAGCGGCGCCAAATTTTGATGTGTGTCGTAAGTGTACAAAATTACTCAAGATATTTCCTACTAATTAACTAGTATTATAGTGGTAGTAAGGATCATTCCCACAGAGAGCTGTGTAATTGATATGTTATTTAGATTAGCAAAACTAGAATAAATACTAAAAATGGGGGTTTGTAAATTAATTAACTAAAAATAAAAATACATAAAATTGTAAGAAAGGAATATGATTAGGGATTCATTCGTCATTACCAAAACGTTAACTTGAGTAGTATACTTATCTATATTTCGTTAGAATCATTCATCATCAATTACAATTGCTCCAAAGAATCCCTTTACAATGTCTCACATTTTTTACTTGTATAGGAGATGCTCGACAATTACAGATCGCTCAACTCTCTACTAACATTAGAATGATCATTAGATTAATCTAATTATACACTTGAACAATCAAGAGAATTAATCATAAACCCTAGATATAGTGAAAACAAACATAATGATTAAAACTCCAAATAAACTTGTATAACTAATAAAGCTTCATGTCTAGAATATTGAATTCATCCCTAATCAACAAAAGAATTAGCTACCCATATTACAAAGAAGAATGGTTTCCCCATAAAGGGGTAAACCCTAGGTTTAAGATGTAGAAAGTGTGATATGAGAGGTAGAATATGATATTACTTAAAGGATTTATTTTTTGAGCCTTAGATGTCTTCTTTTAAGGCCTTCAATGCTTTTCCCTCAAGTATCCTCTCTTTATAGGGTTTAGAATCCTTCCGGGACCGTGTTTTCCTTGTTTTAAGAGCCCAAACGCGTGCCAAATACCCTAGTTACGGTTGGGTCCAACCCAACCGAAATTACGACACTAAAATATCACCAAAATCCCCAGAATTACGGTTGGATTCAAGTCCAATAATTCCAACCGTAATTATTCCTGGACACATTTTTGTGTTTCACCGTTTTGGTCATAGCTCCCTCATACGATGTCTGATTGACCTCATTCTTTTTTGAGTTGGCTTCGTCTTTCAATTCTCTACAAGATGGCGATGACACAATCTTCATATGTCTTCAACTAACTTTATGGTTGGGTTTGATAATCTAGACCCAACTGTAATTTTCCCGGAACTTGTTTTCAAAATTGACTTCTTTTACGATTAGGTTTTGGGGTACTTTCCCAACCATGAATCTTCCTGGAAATCTTGTTTCAAAGTTGTGTTTACATCCTTTAACCTCTCCTTTTCATGCCGGAATGACTCATTTCCTCTTCTTAGCTCTCTTTAACATCATTTTCATTGATTTTGGATGATTCACCTAATATAAGACATAAGATAGAAAACAAAAGTAATAACAAGTAATATGCAAAAATTATAAAAAATATTAGTATAGATTTAAAACTAAAATCATATGAATTATGCACTTATCACTTACCCTAATCTCTCGTAGATCAAGTATGTTAACCTTTCCTGGATCCTTTTTTACATACTGCTGCAACTTCCCCTCATCAATCATCTTATGCACCTCGGTTGCAAGTGTACGACAAGAGTCTGTATTGTGTCCATGATCTCGATGGTATGCACATTACTTATTCTTTTCCCTCTTATCTCTTGTTTCTTTCGACAATGGTTGTGCCACAGGAAGCGAATCTTTAATTATCTTGAAAAGTTCTCCGAGTATGATGTTTAGACTAGGAAACTTTACCTTTTCTTTCCTTTGCGTCTTTCGGGTATCTTCACTGTTCCCATCCTTGTTCCTGGGTCCTTCATGATTTTTTTTCTTAGGATCGCCTTTGAAATATTGCTTTGATTTGGCGTGTCCTTCAACTCCAGATCTTTTTGTTATTCGCGACAACTTTACTTTCTTTTTCTTTTCAGCTCTCCCATACCTATCATCCCTGTCGTACAACTCTCATAGTGTTCCAACTGGTTGAACAGTCAGGATTTGTGCACTCCAAAATCGTCATAAGGCAGTGAAAACTTATATGCTTCGATTACAAGACTGGGATCAACTTTCCCAACTTCACTAACCTTTTGACGGAACCTCAACACAAAGTCAATAAGATCTCCACTTGTTTCCTTTCGTAAAAGGAACAAATGGCTACTCCTTTTTTTACTTCCGAGATTAATTTTATATTGTTCAAAAAATGCGTCTGACAACATTCCAAAGTTTGTGATTAAATTTGGCTCTAATTGAGAAAGCCAAGTTAAAACCTTACCAATCAAGGTTATTGGGAAGGTCCTGCAGAGTAATTCGTCAATATACCGCCACAGACTCATTGAAGCTTATAAATGTTAGACGTGCTCTACTAGATCGCCATTTTTTCTGTCAAAAAATTCCTTGAACATAGGTTAGATGAAGTTCAGAGGCCGGCCGAACCGCTTGATCTTATCAACAAAAGGTGAGTCCATTGACCTTTTCATTGCTGAAATTTGTTGTCTTTCATATCTGGATTGCTTTGGAGACAACAATATTTCAATCATTTCACTGGGTTTTCTTCTGCTGAGATCCTCGCCTCGCGGTGAATCTCCTTTCGTCTTTCTACAGATCCGCTTTTTCCTGAGTGGGTCTGTTCTTTTTTCTGAACAATCTCTCTCACGCCTGGATCTCTTTGGGTGGTCAATGGTTACATGATCTTCATAGTTTCTACGTCTGTCTTGTCGCCTATGACTTGGTCTGGGTCGCCTATCCATCTCAATCATATGGTAATGTTCATAACGATCGTAATAACCATCATTATGAGGATTGCGGCTATGGTGATTGTTGTTTTAGACGCTTTCAGCTCCCCACCTTTCGTTTTGCTCGGGAAATTATATTTCAGAAACAACATTCCTTCCGCGCATATTGTCACGATCCCGCCGTTCTTGATGTCTCTATGACTAAAGTCGTGCATAATGATCCGTCCTGCTACATGTGGAAAGCATGGTTGTTACTTATTCTATCATTTTCCTTTTCTCCAACGAGATCCTAAGTCGCTTGTTTTTTTTCTAACTCTTGGTAGCATTCCCGTAAGGCCAAGTCGACAGGAGTTACTTGGGATTGTTGATTCTCTCACTAAGCGGGGGTACGCGCACACCTCTATCAACAATGGTCTCAAGACGAGATTCTCGAATGCTTGTGTGACGATTCTGAACATCTCTCTCATGATTAAAAATTACATTATTGGCTAAAGGAGGTGTTTTACGTGCCCAACTGTTTATCCCGAAGCTTGGAATGTCCTTACAGGATTCCCTCCTGACGCGGTTGTTGTAACTGACGCCTCTACTCCTTCCTGAATAGTTTGAACAATGGCGCTCCGAATCTGCCGAGGGGTGGCATTTTGATTAGTATGAATTCCGATGGGTGTATCGTTGTTTCTTCTACGTTGATTTGCTTTTGAAGTCTCCATGCGACTTTTTCTTTGTTTGCAGCTTTTTGTGAAACTTTTCTCATTGGGGGAACACGATCTTTTTATTTGTATCTCCTACTAGTCGACACCTAAATGTTGGTGCAAAATTAATCACCCCAACAGTACTCTTCGAGATGTATGTAAATGGATTAGATCACAACCGTTGATTTAATTCCTCCTGAAACTTGCTGGAGATGCCGGATCTGTTGTAGAATGATTGATCTCCAACTGTTGATTTGATTCCACCAGAAACGTAGATGAGATTCATGATTAAACTTGATTGATGTTGAAGGTGGGGGGTACCTGCAAAGGACTCTGATGCTATAGTCAGAGAGAGTTCTAAGCAGGTGTATTATAGAGAAAATGAATAGAAATTGTGTACCTTTTGAGTTGGATTTCAGCCCCTTTTTATAGGCAGAAACCAAATCTAGTTGTAGTTATCTCAAATAACCATCTAGATTTGTAGTTATCCTAAATAACCACTTGGATTTGTACTTATCCTTTAATATTTGTATCTATCCCAGAAGATCCATGTTTATCTTCTCCATATTTGTATTTATCTTTAAAGATCCTAGTATACCTTCTCAAGATTTATGTCTATCCTGGAAGATCCTTGTATATCTTCTTCTGAAAGATCCTTGTATATCTTCTTCTGAAAGATCCTTGTATATCTTCTCAGGATTTGTGTCTATCATGAAAGATCCTTGTATATCTTCTCAGGATTTGCGTTTATCCTGAAAGATCCTTGTATGTCTTCTCAGGATTTGTATCTATCCTGGAAGATCCTTGTATATCTTCTCAGGATTTATGTTTATCTCAAAATGACTTCAAAAAGAAGCCAACTGGACCTCTAAATTAAGCCCAGTTTAATAACCAAATGGACTTCTATGATAGACCAACTGGGCTTCCAAACTAAGCCCAGTATGTTTCTACAATAAAAAAAAAGGCTTTTACGATAAGACAATCGGGCTTCTAAATTAAACCTAATATGTTTCTATGATAAACCAAAGGTGACTTCTACAATAAGCCAACTGGCCTTCCAAACTAAGCTTAGTACATTTCCTTAATAATAAAAATGGGATTCTTCAATAAGCCAACCGAGCTTCCATATTAAGCAAGACTATAACTATAAAGTTGCTCGTGCGACTCACGCGTGAACCATTTGTTAATGGTACAAATACTAATCTCTATATTTTCCCTTCTCTATCTTTCTATTTTGCCCTTTTCTTTTGTTTGTTTTCATGGTAAAATATCAATTGCTTCTCTCTGATATCTACCAGTAGCACTAGTCTAATTGACGTGGGGAATACTAGTTCAAGTTGTAACAATAGTTTCTCTTTTGTTTGATCCATTAGGATGAGACTTGATCTATATGGCAACTATGAGCTATTTTGTGTCTTCTAATTTATTAGTTGAATTCATCGACAAAAACGAAAAAAAATTATCGTTTGTATCAAATTGTTAATCTTGGGAAATACAATACCCATTAATTCAAATTTTCAGTAAAAATATGAAAGTGAATCTTGGTTGAATTTTCAGTAGAGGAAAAGTAAAGTTATGGTAAATCGACCAGGTGAATCGGCTAAAAACCTTGCTGGGTCAGTCGGTTCACTAGTTGAACCGCCCGATTCATCCGGTTTACTGTTTTTAGCATGGTTTCTGTTAAAGTAATTGGATTAGTGTCGAACCAGCCTAGTTTTTCGACGGGTTCACCGGTTTACCAGTTCGACCGTCCGGTCCGGTACAGCTTTTAAAACACTGCACTGGACTTTTTTGATTGGCGAATTCACTGCATCGGTCGAACCCGTTTTTCCCACTCTTTCAATCTTTTCAAAGTATTTTTCAAAATAAGGCACTAAGATCAAAGACATCGGGGTTGGTATATTGGCTAATTTTCCAATTACCACCCCATAGTGGAATGGGAAAACCCAAAAAACGAGTTGGCAAATAGGTATATTGGGGTGTTTACCCATCGAGGCTCAGAGAAAGTCGATCGTCTATGTTTGAGACGATCGACTCACATTGAGCCGTTCGGCCCATGCTAGGCCGAGGCTCGGTGCTAGTTTTTTCGAGCATCGGCCGAGCGGCTCAATGAGATTCGACAATGGTCAAATCTCAACGTCTCTCAATTCTCCCTTATAAATTCAAACATTTTCAACTCCAAAATCACACCTTCTCCATTCAAAAAAATTTCTACTTTCACTTCAATCTTAATCTTTCCATCTCAAACTCTTCTTCTCAACCTTTGTTAAAAAAAATCATAAAAAATGGCAAAAATTGTAACCCAACTTGATCTCCCAACCCAACTAGATTTTTCTGGAGTCATACTCGAAGATGCTAATAATAAGATATGTAATGTTTACAAGAAAATTGAGAATGAGAAAAAACAAATAGGTCTTCAAGTTTAGATGTTAACGAAGTCAAATCTGCAGCTATTAGGACAAAAAGAGTTCAAGGCAAGAAAATTGAAGGAAAAGAAAATTTGAAAGTTAACCGTACGACTGTTCACAAATACCAGGAAAAATCTTCTCAAGAGAGCATCGAATAGAAGATCCGTCAAATGAAGATAAACATGAGGCCCAAGATTGTCAGAGATTTTTACTAAAGTTTATTTAACTTAAGTTATATTGCCCTAGTTTATATCTTGTAAAAGAGCGTAGTATATTAAATTAATGTAATGGAGATTGATTTTTTAATATAATTTTAATTAATTTAATTTAATTTAATTTTAATTTTGGTTAAGTTAAACTTGTTCATTCCTTTTGAAATCATAGTATATTTAATTTAAAACTAGACGAACGGCTAAAATCGAAATTATAAATTATATAGTTGTTGTCGTTGCAAACTGAGATGATCAGTCTAGGTTGAGCCGACAACGGCTAGTTCCATACAACGGATATAAAATAGTTTTATATATTCAAGCATTTCCACTTCCAAAATCACACATTCTCAAACTTCTTTTCCAACTTCTTTTACACCCATAGGGCTCAACCGTATATTAATATGGCAGAGTTTATCGTTGATGAAGATCTATTTCTATGTAGAAACTTTGTTGCATGCTATCCGAAAAGGAATAAGGAACGACGGTAAATGGTTTAGTGAGTATGAGTTACTGAAGCAGAATCTATGAGAACTTTTGCACTGATACCGGTGGTAATCCGAATAAGCGTAATGTAGCTGGGTTGTTTTGTCGATATCAAACTATAAGAAGACAAGTGAAAAAATTTATAGCTTTAGTTCGAGTTGTCAATTGATATCTGTTAAGGGGTGAAACCAATGATGAACTTGTATTGCGAGCTCGAGAAGAATATCGAAGATGGAAAATGACAAGTTTTGCTTATGAAGCTCATTACGCAATCCTTAAGGATATTTTGATTGTACGTATGAGATGTTAAAAAGTAGGCTTGCTACTCCGGAAAAAACGTTGTTAAATTTTAATTGAATGTGAAATAAAATTAGTAGTTTTTTTTTTTGCTTTATGAAGCTCATTATGCAATCTTGAAGGATTTTTTGATTGCACGTATGAGAGTTTTGATTACATGCTTTCTAATTCAATTCAAATATCATAAATAGTTGGGGTGGAATTATAGCAGTTGGATGTGTTTGATAAAGATTCGCCAATAGTCGAGATATGCTAGGCCGCTCGGTCTAGCATACCTCGATCGATTCATATTGCGTCGTTTAGCCAATTCCTCACTACCCAAAACCGAGTTTGTCCATCCACCTGGTTTGGCATTTTGGAAAATTTAACAATGCCCACCGGAGTTTCTCTAAGGCAGGCTATGCCTTAACCTTCGTCGATAAACCAAATTACGCAGTATTATTTTCTTACTTTTCTTCATTTTTTAGATGCATGATGCGCACATCGTAGATAAGGTTATTTTCTTTAAAAAAAAATCCACTTAATTTTACCCTCTATTTTCCTCCCCTATGTCTTCTCTCTCCTCCATTATTTTGTAATCTTTATTGTATATATAAGCGTGTACTGTTTCCTTGGCTCTTTATAACTATAAAATAAAAAGTCATAATATGGGGTTTCCTAAAATACCTCTAACTTTTTCGCAAGCTTCAATTTCAGGAAAAATTTTAAGTTTTTTTTTTCATCATAGTATTTAGGATCAGAAAGAAAAATGTCGTCGGCTTCATCAAAATCATCTAGTGACGGAAGCAGGGGGTGACTGATTGGTGCTTCAGCCCATCCCCAAATGTGTAAAACCTCATATGGGGTGTACTAAATGTCGAATAATATAAAATAGCCCAGGTAGAATTTAAATTATCCCATTAGGAACTAAACTCTACCTTACAAGCTAATCAACCTGGCCAATTTGAGGGCGACCAAAAACTAATTAGGGGCAACTTTTTTAACCCAATCTCATGGATGTGGCTAAGGGGTGACCTAGGGGTATGTAAAAATACTAAAATACCCTTTCACTAATCAAATAATTACCAAAAAACCTTTCACTAATAAAACCTAAACCTATTTCACACTTATTCATTTCCTACCGATTTCCAATTTATGTTTTGTCTTCTTCTTCTATCCACTTCAAACTACCGATTGTGGCATTTCAAATTCATCTTCAACCGATTAATCGTAAACCAATTCATCGTCGTTATTACAATCTAAAGATGGCTCGACAAAAGCAAACAATTCGCCAACCTCCTAATACAGAGTAGCCGGATTTTTCCATAAGAATAAGAGATCGAGAGATTTTTGAAGAACAATACGAAGAACGCGAAGAGGATGACCTAGAAACGGAGACCGATTCTGACAATCAGACTCTCCAGAACTTTGTAATGGCTCTAATAAGGTAAGGGTTTACCATTATTTGTGTTTATATTGATTCAATCGAATGAATTAGTCACTAGAATATCAAGGGTTTTAGGTTAGATTTCACAATCGGTAGTTTCGTGGTTGTATTAAACTACCGATTATGTTAGTGTTCTTCATTTCTCATGAACATCATGCACAATCGGTAGTTATATTTAGGTTATAAACTACCGATTGTTCTACTGGACCAAAATTTAGTGATAATCGGTAGTTTCGTATAGGGTTAAACTTCCGATTGTGCAAGTTAGTGATCCTCAAAAACATCGATCACATTCGGTAGTTAGATTTAGACATAAACTACCGATTGTATTACTGGACCCAAATTTAGTGACAATCGGTAGTTTCGTATAGGGTTAAACTTTCAATTGTGCAAGTTAGTGATCCTCAAAAACATCGATCACAATCGGTAGTTATATTTATACATAAACTAACGACTGTATTACTGGACCCAAATTTACACATAATCGATAGTTAAATTTTTTATGTAACTACCGATTGTACGTATGTCCATAGACTGTTGTGTTCCATTTTTTATGCACAATCGGTAGATAATGTAGAGCCCGAGCTACCGATTGTGCACAATCGGTAGTTAAGTTATTTTTTATACTACCGATTGTACACAATCGGTAGTTACGTTATTTTTTTAACTACCGATTGTTAACAATATGTTGAGTTCAATGTACTTGGTCTACCAATTATGTACTGAAATAATTGTTCTTTTATCTTGTATAAAAGAAGGAAAAAGCGATCTAAGCAAGGCCACGATACAATTCTATCGGGGCCTCGTCGTGAAGGGGGGAAGAAGGTTACCGCTAGTGCAAGAAGACAAAAGAGCGCTAGCGGAATTGTTATAAACGAAGGAACTCTACCAAGTGTTCCAAGAAGTAGAGACGAAAAAGAATGAGGACCAAGTTATCCACAAGATAGATAATTTGAAGAAGGAGGACCAAGTGGTAGACAAGAAGAAGGAAGTGGTCCAAAGAATCAAGCTAAGAAGAAAGGAGGACACAGGGTCCCCGACTCTTTGAAGATGAAGGGTCTACAACAAGGTCAAATCCCTGGCCTCCCAAGAGATGAAGAAGATCTATTGTTTGGGTACAAAGACTCTTGGGAGAAAGAGATTTACTCAACAGAGGTAATAATTATAAAACACCATTCTTAACATATTGTCTTTTTATTCGTAGAAGTGTTAGTTGTTATTCTAATTGTTTTTTAATTCATCGTGTATATTAGGACAATTCTAATGTGGTCTGTCTACTCAAACCTACGGCTGCACCAATGAAGATGAACGATTGGCCGTTGGAAGGTGAGTGTCAACGGTTCCAGCAAATTATACTGCAATCGGGGCTATCTACGGATGCCGAGAATTCCATGTTACCTCACGACCGGGTGTCGATATCGACCTTCATGGAGAGAATGTATCCTGAGACTGATACCTTCCACATGCCGTGGGAGAGATGACCATCACCCCCGATGATGTGGTACAGATTCTAGCTCTCACTGACCATGGTACGGCGGTGAAGTTTGATTACGTGAAGCAGTTAAGCTGGGACCAGCTTTATGTTTACACTGAGAGGTGCTTTGGTTGGGACCTTGGACTTCCGATGTAGAGTTCGGTAGGTGCGCTTCTTACAAAACCAGGAAATTCAGCATGGTTCAACTGATGAAAATATTCAGAGGCACCAAGGCTAGGAAGAGCTGAACCCAGAGTTTAGCGATGACCAGGTCAAAGCTGCAGCCACTGCATATCTTCTATGTGTTTTGGGATGTGTAATTTTCCCCAATGCTAGTGGCAACCGGGTCGACGCCAACCTCTTACAAATTTTGCATCCCCTCCACAAAGTTCAAGACTATTTGTGGGGCACCGCATGTCTTGCGTTCTTGATGGAAGAGGTGAGAAAGGCATCCAGGGAACAGACTAGCCAAAATAGCCGGCAACGTGAGCTTACTATAGGTATTTTGGTAACTCCATTGATGGTTTGATTGTTATTTATTTTTTCCTCTTTTAAGAATCAATTTTCTCATACTTGGTTTGATATGTACACTAGACGTGGATCTATGACCATTTCCCATCCCTTGAGTTGGCCAGAGAGAACCCGGCATGGGAGAAAGGCACACCCCGAGCCATAAAATACATCTTTGAGGGCAACCATTCAAGGACCAAGGAGAAGGAGTTGATTTCTTTGAGGAGGAAATTAGACTCGATGGCGTCCAAAGATGTGTGCTTTCATCCTTACAGGGAAGACCTAGCTAATGGTTATATAACGCAAAGGTCTGAGTTGGCGTTCTACTATGGACCCTTGTGGCATCCAACTGGATATGTAATGTACAATGCCACAAGGGTGATGCGTCAACTAGGTTTTGTCCAAGAAGAACCTTGGAGTCGTTTCAGGGGCAGGTTCGAGCTGGACTGGAGAATTGTGTTTGTGGTAAGGACTCAATCACAATTGTTTACTCTGGTAAACCATCGGTTGAACATTGGGACAACAGGATGCAATCTATGATCAACGAGGGGAGACCTGTCACCCGAGCTGATGAAGCAGATCTTGGCTATATGGTATGGTACCGGCAACATTCTCATCTTCACGTGATCCGTGAAGATAAAGGAAAGAGCACCAGGGTGCCCGAATATAAGTGCATCATCAAAGACAAACCCTCGGGCTATGAAAGGTTGGTACGTAATGTTATTTCCTTTTGATTTTAGTATTAAAGGTCAATATTTTAGATAATAATCGTTTGATTGCTATTGCCTAAAAACAGAAAAATAATAAAAAAAAAGGTTTGCATTTTTCTCGAAGAAGATAGCTGGGTGCATCAATGCGGGAGTCCCTCCATCAGTTGAGACAATGAGAGAGCATAAAAACCTCATTGACAACATCGATAATGAAGCCTATGCTATCAAGTTTGGAGAGAAATCTGCGAATAAGCCTAAGAGGGTTGCAGCAAAGCACACTAAAAGATCTTGCGGTTCAACGAGTGTTGCTGCTGAAGCAAATGTTCCTGTGGGTGAAGCTAATGCCGCTGATGCTGAAAGATTGTTAGCCCCTGGTCCTCGTGCTCCTTGTACCAAAACCAAAAGAGTTAGAAATTAGATTTTGGTTCTTTTCTTATGGATATGTCTCTCGTGTTTAACATTACTGGTTTTAAATGTCTAACATTTGAAAGGATTTTATTTTCTTATTATGAGTTATCAAATGAATTGCAATCGATTTATTTTTAACAAGTTATTGTCTTCAAATTTTACATTATAATCGGTAGTTAAATGGTTTGAAACAACTGCTGATTGTGTATATTCATCAACAATCGGTAGATAACAAACTACCGGTTGTGTTAGCGTAATACAATCGGTAGATAAATATCTACCGATTGTATTTACCCCAGGAACAGCCTGTTCCTGGCCACTTTTTTTATGATAATCGGTAGTTTAATAAATTATTAAACTACCGATTGAGCTTGTACAAAATGTTGAAATTTTGAAAAAAAAATTGAATTTCAATTTGTGGCTACTTATGATAATCGGTAGTTTAAGAATTTCTTAAACTACCGATTATGCTTGTACAGAATGTTGAAATTTTGAAGAAAAAAAATGATTTCTAATTTGGGGCTACTTATGATAATCGGTAGTTTAAGAATTTCTTAAACTACCGATTATGCTTGTACAGAATGTTGAAATTTTGAAAAAAAAATCGATTTCCAATTTGGGGCTACTTATGATAATCGGTAGTTTAAGAAATTCTTAAACTACCGATTGTGCTTGTACAAAATGTTGAATTTTTTTTTTAAAAAATCGAATTCCAATTTGGGGCTACTTATGATAATCGTTAGTTTAAGAATTTCTTAAACTACCGATTGTACTTGTACAAAATGTTGAAATTTTTTAAAAAATCCGAATTCCAATTAGGGGGTACTTATGATAATCGGTAGTTTAAGAATTTCTTAAACTACCGATTGTGCTTGTACAAAATGTTGAAATTTTTTTAAAAAATCGATTTCCAATTTGGGGCTATTTATGATAATTGGTAGTTTAAGAATTTCTTAAACTACCAATTGTGCTTGTACAGAATGTTGATTTTTTTTAAAAAAAATTGATTTCCAATTTAGGGCTACTTATTATAATCGGTAGTTTAAGAATTTCTTAAACTACCGATAACACAATCAGTAGGTATTGGTGATCCCAAAACTTCCGATTGTTAATATTAGTTTGAACTTAGTGTACATATTTTCTGTACACTCTTGTTACACCAGGCCTCAACAGCTCTTTTTTTTGAAAAAAAGAGCGGTTAAGACTCTAATCTATATAAGGAGGGTGACCTATTCTCATTTATGCACCTCCAATACATTTTAACTCTCCAACATCGAAGAAATAACCGTATAGATTAATGGCTCAACCGTTTACGGTAGAGGAAGATTTATCGTTGTGTAGGCGCTATGTGCAATTCTATCCGAAGCGTGGAGAAAAACGTAGGAAAAATGGTGTAATGAGTATGAGTTATTTGGATAGTGTTCACGAATATTTTTGTGTTGACACCGGGAACCCCAATAACCGTAATAAAGCTGATCTTTTTTGTCGATTTCATTTTATAGGAAGAGAAGTTGATCCATTTGTGAATTTAACTTATCTTGTCAATCGATAACGTTTGAGGGGCGAAACTATGATGAAGTTATAGCGAGATCTCTCGAGGAATGGCGACGATGGAAACGATCAAATTACCGTTACGAAGCTCATTTCAATATCATTAAGGTGATGGACAGATTCAACCCGTTTAAGGTTCGTCCACGCCGTTAACGAAGGAAGGAATTTTCCAAGACAGTGTAAAATAATAATTAATATAATAATAGTGTAAAACGGAAGGTTTAATTAACAATATGTAGTAAGTTTATTTGAACAAGTTTTTCTTCGGATGTTGAAATAGTATTACGAAGTTAGATGTTAAGTAAAATCTGCATAATCGGTAGATAATAATTTTTCTAAACTACCGATTACATACAATCGGTAGTTATTAAATTCCCGTGCTAACAATTATCCACAATCGGTAGTTATTTATGTTCACTAACTACCGATTGTTAATATGAGTTCGAACTTAGTGTACATATTTTCTGTACACTCTTGTTACACCAGGCCTCAACGGGTTTTTTTTTTTTTTGAAAAAAAAAGCCGTTAAGACTCTAATCTATATAAGGAGGGTGACCCCTTCTCATTTATGCACCTCCAATACATTTTAACTCTCCAACTTCGAAGAAATAACCGTATAGATTAATGGCTCAACCTATTCTCAACTAAAATAGCCTCGTTTTCCATTTCTTTTCCTCTACCGATTCTTCTACTCCCTTTACTCTCATTCTCCATTGAAAATGTCTCCAAAATTTTCACCTAAACAATCAAAGAAGGGAAAGGAAAAGATGGTGATAGAGGAGTTCAAAACCATTGAAATCAATTTGTCAACCGATTCCGAGGCAGATATCTATGTTTTTGATCCTCGACTCTTTATCAGGGAGAAACACTTCTCAGGCATAAACTCATACTACAATGAAGCTAGAGAGTACATAGGTCCACTTCAGGCTGATCCTAAGGGGAACGAGAAGAAGAAGAAGAAGCAGGTTGAAACTAGGACCAAGTCGAGAGTAACAAGGAGTGGAAGAATTTCATGAGAATTTCTTGATGTTTTTAGCTTTTTTGAATAAGCTTAATGAACAATATGTTGTAAGATTATTTGAACAAGTTTTTCTTCGGATGTTGAAATAGTATTACGAAGTTAGATGTCAAGTAAAATCGGCATATTCGGTAGATAACTATGTTTCTAAACTACCAATTACATACAATCGGTAGTTATTAAATTCCCGTGCTACCGATTATCCACAATCAGTAGTTATTTATGTTCTAACTACCGATTACAAAGTTTAAAATTTTAAAGTTTATTTCAATTCTGGCTACAATCGGTAGATATAAATTTTCAATTACTACCGATTGTGAAAGATGAAGAGTTAGAAATTTTAGAAGGTTTTGAGAAATTCAATTTGGGGCAACACCTATAATCAGTAGTTTAAGTACTCCATTAAACTACCGATTGTACAATCGACAGGAATAAAAATCACGAGCCTACTGATTGTAAAAAATTATAACTCGAAAAGTCAATCTAAAACACTCTCGAATTCTCTTCCAAAACCAACTCAAATAATTTTCTAACACTAATTATAACCAAATTAATTAACTAATTAATCAAAATTAACAATAATTAAGCAAGGTAGATTAGCCATTATAGAAATTATATGGATAAGGGATGTATTGAGATTACTTCAAAATGACCTTATTTTTTTTATTAGTCACCCCAAATTAGTTTTTGCTCGCCCTCAAATTGGCCAAGCTAATCAACCTTGGTTTGTTGGGTGTATAAATCCTATTCTACCTGTTTGTTATGTAACTGAAAATTCGAATCTTCTGTTAGATATTCGGTTGACATCCCTTGGATGTAGGAATTAGGAATTGCATTTAATCGTCCTTATGTTTTAGATTATGATGATTCAGTATTGTGATTTAAAACATACTATTTCCAAAGCCAAGCAGGGGTATTAGAGAAGGAAAAAGTTACTCGATGCACATAGAAAACCAACAAAATGGTATTCACAATATAGAAACCACTGGTTACGGAGATATCAGTGGGAGGTTATTTAATTCTGATTTATAGGAAGAATAAGCACAAAAAATATTTTATCCTCAAAAGACTAACCAGCAGCACCAAGACTAATAAGCATGGGATTTAACATCCGCAAAGACTAATCAGCAGCAACTATCGTTTAAAACCTCAGATGAAATGAGGTTTATAAGTTTACTAATGTTGGAATTTGAGATTCCTAGCTTAGTGCCCATGGACTATTACATCTATCAATAGGTAGGGTTCAATGTATTCAATATTTAATAATCGATTAACTATCTGTTCCTATACTCGTAGGTAATGCCAGGGGTCATTGAAAGGCTGGCTGGGTCTTCTCGTTGATCTTCGGGATTCAAATATATGGTCTTATGAGTTGATTCCCGAGGCTGCCGTTACCCGAGCCTATGAGGTCACACACATATAAGAAGTTGCAAGTTGTTCGAGTATTGACTCGGATTAATCAAGGGGATAACGAAAGTTATAGAGTGAAACTCAATTGAATTGTATTGCCAATTCAATTGAACCCAAATTGAATTAAATCAATTCAATTGGGAATTTGGGAATTTGGGAATTGAGATTGAGTCATGGGTTCAATGGTTGAACCATGACTCATCAACTTCCAATTTGACTCTCCCTATATAAAGATAAGGTTGAGCCAAATTAGGCATACATGAGTCATGGGTTCAATGGTTGAACCATGACTCATCAACTTCCAATTTGACTCTCCATATATAAAGATAGGGTTGAGCCAAATTAGATATATATGAGTCATTTGCAAGAAAAACAAAAGAGAGAGAAAACCCTAGCTAGAGAGAAAATTAGTTTCTCTCCTCCCCTCCCTTTTGGCAAGTTTTTCCCTTGGGAATTCTTGGAGTTTTTCTTCCTTTCCTCATCCCAAATCACCATATATTCTAGCCTAAACCCCTTAACAAAACTTGTGAAGCCTTAGTGTGGACTAAATCATAGTTCATCAACTTTGTACAACAAGAAAGGTGTCAGAATTGTTTGGAGGTGGGCTTAAACACACAATAGCTGTGTTTCATAAGCAATTCAATTGCTTCCGCTGAGGTATTCTCATAAACCTTTTTTAATTCATGTAAAATATAAATTGCTTATATGTTTACATATTTTTATATATGTTTTAATTCATAAAAAATGTAGTATAAAGATCGTGATGTTTATATTTTTTATATATATAAAACGTTTTTATTAAACAAACAATATGAATATAGTATCCAACAACTAATGCATATAAGTTGTTTCTTGTAAGGTAGGCAGGCACTCCAGAGGAAAGTCTTGTTCACATCAGGTAGTTACCGCATTTGCGACGAATGAAATCGAGTATCCATGAAAGAAATTTTTTTTAGCCCCCCCAAACATAAATTCCTGGTTCCGTCGCTGAAATCATCAGATAAGAAAGATTCGACTAAACAGCAACTGAAAGACCCTTATGAAGTTCTTGGTGTTTCTCGTAGCTCAACAGATCAAGATATCAAAAGTGCTTAAAGAAAATTGGCTATCAAGTAAGCTTCCTTTTTATTTATATTCTATGTTTCTTGGCTTCGTTTTTGTAGTTAATGCTTCCTTTTTTTCACTTTCCTTCTGAAAGGGATCTCTTGTGTGTACTAGTGGACCCTCATAACATTGAATAAGAGAGAAAAAAGAAAAAGTTGCTTTCATGCCTAACATTTGGTTAGGGTTCATAAAAATGGGTTCTTGGTGGGGTTTGCTGAATACTTCTTGTTGATACTGTGCAGCTACTTGCCATTCTTTAGCAACATAATACTTAAAATGTTGCATTCATTTACTTTATAGGATCCGATTAGAAAAGGGTCTTCTTTTTTATGTAATTTTGAAAGATTTTTATTGGTTGACCGTCTGAAGCTGTTTTAGTTGAAGTAGAAAACTATCAAAATGTGCGTGCTTTGTATGGAGCATCAATGTAAATAAGCAAATTTGTAACTCATTGGTTAGAAAGTAGAAGCTTAAAACAATAAAACGTGATGGTTCATCTTCTTCACATGTAATGCAGCTCAACCGTATTTGTGTGCTAGAGTATTGTTTATAATAGTGAATGCATTTTACAGGTATCATCCGGATAAAAATGCAAATGATCCCAAAGCATCTGATATGTTCAGGGAGGTCACAGTTTCATATAATATTTTGTCTGATCCAGAAAAGCGACGTCGATATGACACATCTGGTTTTGAGGTATACATGTTGGTATCAGAGTTCACAATCCATGCTAGAACTTGACGCATGTTATTGATAGTTTAAATATTTTTGGCACCAGGGCGTTGAAGCTGAAGGCCAGGAAATGGAGCTAGACCTTTCGAGTTTGGGCGCCATGAATACCATGTTTGCTGCACTTTTTTAGGTAAGCACATCTACTGCTACTTATTAAGGATCTATGAATGCATTATCCTTGGGTGCAGAAATGATGAATTTCATTCTGCTTAACAACATAGTTAACTTGGAGTGCCCATTAAGACCACTGTATCTGCAATTGTCTTGGAGGAAGCACTGCGTGGAGAGGTGACCATCCATCCACTTCAACAAGGGCTACCTATGCTCAATAAGGTCATATATTGTCTAACCACATAATATATTTCTATTCAGTTATTATTGTTCATTAATCAAATTACTGCACCTGAAAACATTCTCATCCTTTTACAGGTTGAAAAACAATGTGCACACTTCTATTCTGTAACAATAACAGAAGCACAAGCCAGAGCTGGTATTGTTTGTCGAGTTCAATCACCAGATAAAAGCAAATTTAAGGTATATTGAGTATTTGCTCACAATAGAAGTTGAAGTTCTGTACCGGAGTCATTCTTTCTGTTACTTAAATGATTTACGCCTTCCTCTGCTATAATGTGTGATTATCTGGAAAAACAGAAAAAATTATTGTCAGGCTCGGATAGATTAGATTTTCCAAGGTGAATAAGTCTAAAAGTGATGTATACCTGAAGCTGAATTGAGTTAACTTAGGGGTTAGGCCATGCGGCATGCTGATACGCAATTCCTATTACAGCCAGTGTGTTGAAAGGTTACTTTCATTTGCAGCCTCACAAAAAGATGAAGCATGCCATTGTGAAGTCTGCCATTGATTTTGGCTGGGCTTCAAATAGTATGTACACTGTTTATGGAGTTCAAGGTTAACCCCTGCTTCTGACAATTTCTTCGTGTAGATTCATTAATTTCCAAATATCAATTTGGTTAGCCTTCAAGTACATCTGCTTAGTTTTTATGATCAATCTAAGCAATTAGCTACTTATTTTCCTAGTAGCCCTCCTGCAGTCCAGCATTCTGCATTAGTATGTCTCACTCAAGGTGTTACTCTTTCTGTCGAAGGTTTCTCCCCCAAGTGGCTATTCTATTTTAATTAATATATTTCGTTTTTGAATGGGCTTTTTTCTGTGTAGCTATTGTACTTCGACCAGGAAGCAGACGGTGGATTAGACCTTGCGTTACAGGTATAGATATACACCAGAATGAGGATCTCTTTATTCACTCGACTTGAACTAGACTTCCCAAGTAAAATTGGGATGACCACTGGTTCCTTGTTTAATTACCTACTTAGCCTTTTCATATGTCTACTGTCTATCTTGTGTAGGAGGATAGCACTAAAACAGGAAAAGTGACATCTGCTGGAATGTACTTTCTTGGTTTTCTTGTCTACCAGCTGGACCAAGCAGTCAGTTCGGTGTGTTTTCAACACTGTGAGTGATATTTACCGTTTAACCTTTCTCTTCATCTCCGACACCATCATTACTCATTGTTACCTATTGGTGGCTCCAGATGGCAGCTTCAACAGATCCTGGGGGTGCCTTTTTCAAATTAGCTGGATGGATTTCAGCCATGTGAAATAACTGAGCTAAAAGCAGGCACCCATATATTTGCCGTTTATGGTCAGTTTTATGCTTATCCTAAACTAGCCATCCAGTTAGGGGCAACACTCTTATAGATTTTGCATCTGATCAGCGAATACTATGAACAGCATTTTTTTTTCTGTCTTTCTATGTGCTTACAGGTGACAATTTTTTCAAAAGTGCAAGCTACAAAATAGAAGCTCTTTGTGCTGAACCTTTTCCAGAAGAAAAGAATCAGCTCAGGGATGTCGAAACTCAAATTCTGACTAAGCAGGCAGAACTTCCCAAGTTTGAAAGCGAGTACAGAGAGGTCGGAAATACTCCACGAGTATTTATTACCATGCCTGATAATTACTATTCATATAATTTACTTTTATCTTGATGGTGACAGGTCCTCGCGCAATCTACAGAGATGACCAGTAGATACAGGAAATGCAAGCTGTAAATTCTTTTATCACATTTGGATGTAGTTTATTCTAAGTCACAGGTGATTGTTGAAGTGGAGCCCTTTGAATCTTGATTCTTCTGCGCTTTTTTATATGTATTTAGATTGATGAGCTTCTTAAAGAAAGGAGTGAAATCCATGCTTCGTATTCAAATTCTCCACTGCCCAAAAGGAGTTCAATCAGTAGCAAGGTCAGAGGCTCCTTCAAAGATTCAAAACTGGTTGAAGAGCGGCAAGCTAGACATAAAAAATCTTCCACGCCACCACAGAAAGATAAACCAATGAGAAAGAAATGGTTTAATATCCACATGAAAGTGAAGATGAGAAAATCCTGCAGCCCTGAAGGACAATGCTAAGGGTACTTGTCACACGTGCTTATCTTGTTATTTATTCCATTTTTGCATCAACCTTCATCATCATCTATTGGTGTGGACATCTTATATGTGAAATGTCGAAAGGCAGGGATACATATCCAGTATATTATCATAGCAAAAGTCGAGTATTTGTGCAACCAAAATCTACCCAGAATTCTAAGAGGACCCGTAGTCCCTCGGTGAAGGAAATGATTGTTTCGAGACAATATTTTCACAAATCTTGCATGTATAGATGACAGAAAAGTTGCTGTTATTGAAAGAAGCCTTATATAAGGGCTCCAATATCAATAGAGGGGCTCCTCTACGAGGCGAGGTGACCCAATTTTCCTTTAAGGGATGCCCTAGGGGTAAAGTTAAATGTCCATTTTACCCTTTACCCAATAAAAAAGATAAATTTGTCCTTCAATTAAAATCTTTCCATCTCCTCATATCTTCTCCTTCTCCATTTTAATCAAATTTCTCCATCAAATCAAAATTTTATCATTAAACTCCCAATTTCGTGATGAAGAATACTAATAAATGTGTAGAAAGTAGTAGTGATGACAATCCGGATAAAACTAAATTACACTAACTAATTTGATGAAATCACGATTTGAAAGATTGATTTTTTGTTGTTCAGAGAAACTTACGGTTGGGTTTCATGTCGAACCCAACCGTAACACCAAGAACACCATTTTTGCCCAGATTTACGGTTGGGTTTTCAACCAAACAACCGTAACTAATTTGTTCTTCATATTACGGTTGGTTTATTAAACAAGCGTAACTTCAAATGTAGGAGATGAAGATTCAATTAAGATTTACGGCTAGGTTTTCAACCAAACCCAACCGTAACTAATCTTTAAACCTCAATCGTAAAATTAGATAAATAGATTTTAAGATTTTTCATTTCTATCTTGTATAGAATTGAAAGACGAAGCTAACCCAAAAAAAAAAGAGGTCAATCGGACATCGTATGAAGGAGTTATGATCAAAACGATGAAATCTATTTGTATCCAAGAATATTTACGGTTGGGTTCACCAATAAACCCAACCGTAAATTTGAGATTTTTGGGCTTCATTGACCCAAATTTACGGTTGGGTTTATTGGCGAACCCAACTGTAACTATTCCTGGATACAAATAGATTTCACCGTTTTGATCATAACTCCTTCATACGATGTCCGATTGACCTCATTTTTTTTAGATTAGCTTTGTCTTTCAATTCTCTACAAGATAGAAATGAAAAAATCTTAAAATCTATTTATCTAATTTTAAGATTGAGGTTTAAAGATTAGTTACGGTTGGGTTTTGGCTTAAAATCCAACCGTAAGTCTGGGGAAGGTTTATTCTTCATATTACGGTTGGGTTACGGTTGGGTTTTTAGGCAGAACCCAACCGTAAATACATGTTGAAATTGTAAGAAAAACTAACATAATAAGTTACGGTTGGGTTTTGGATACCACAAAATTGGATTCTCTATTTGTGTGATTTTTAGTTTTTCTTTGTTTGAATGACCCAATTTACCTTCAATCTAGTTAAAATGATTGAATAAGTTCACTTTTTTGATTTTGAAACCCAAATTTGTCCTTAAAACTCAATACTCCAAGGGATGGCTTACGGTTGGGTTTTAAGGCAAAACCCAACCGTAACTATGGGAAAAAAATGGTGTTCTTCATTTTTCTTCGACTTACGGTTGGGTTTTAAGGTAAAACCCAACCGTAATTGGTTAATTCTTCATATTACGGTTGGGTTATTAAACAAACCAAACCATAACAACTCTTTAAACCCCAATCGTATAATTAGGTAAATAAATTTTAAGATTTTTTAATTTCTATCTTGTAGAGAATTGAAAGAAGAAGCTAACCCAAAAAAATTGAGGTCAATCGGACATCGTATGAAGGAGTTATGATCAAAACGATGAAATGTATCCAAGAATATTTACGGTTGGGTTCGGCAATAAACCCAACAGTAAATTTGAGATTTTTGGGCTTCATTGAGCCCAAATTTACGGTTGGGTTTATTGGCGAACCCAACCGTAAATATTTCTGGATACATTTCATCGTTTTGATCATAACTCCTTCATACGATGTCCGATTGACCTCATTTTTTTTGGGTTAACTTCGTCTTTCAATTCTCTACAAGATAGACTTAAAATCTATTTATCTAATTTTAAAATTGAGGTTTAAAGATTAGTTACGGTTGGGTTTTGGCTTAAAACCCAACCGTAAATTTGGGCAAAAAATGATGTTCATCATTGTTCTTCAAGTTACGGTTGGGTTTGGTTGAAAACCCAACCGTAAATCTGGGAAAAAATGGTGTTCTTCGGTGTTCTTAGAGTTACTGTTGGGTTCGACATGAAACCCAACCGTAAGTTTCTCTGAACAACAAAAAATCAATCTTTCAAATCGTGATTTCATCAAATTTGAGCCATAAAAAGATCAAGAGTATAAGTTATAGGTGTACTCAATGCTACTATGGTTTATTGAATCAAAATCTAGGGTTTAAAAAAAAAACGACAAAATTTTCTTAAATTTCATCTAGTTTTTCTTCCCACCAAACACAAATTCAAAAAAAAAAAAAATTCAAATCATTTGATTAAGTTAAAGATTATGTTTAATTAATCATGATTAGCTTATTTTTTTAATTAGTTAGTTTAATTAAGATTAACTAATTAGGGGTGGTTTAAACATTGTAAAATATTATGGATAAGGAATTTTTAAGTTTTACTTCATGATGTCCCTATTTTATCTTATTATTGGAGCCCCTCTATTGACATTGGAGCCCCTATATCAGGCTTCTATTGAAAACTCTTCTGCTTTTTGATCATTAATTGTTTGGCCATTGTATATTTGTATTCCTCTTACCTCTTCCAAGGCTTCTTTTTGCACGGATTATATTTGTCAACTAAATTCTAGACAAGGTGTGGATTTTAACTTTGTGGTGCTTGCCCTAGTCTCTAGACATGATAAACCCTAAAGTTCTTTGTGGGAAATAGCCATGAATTTATCTTTTATTACCATACCTAGAAAGTTCATACTTGAAAACAAATCCTTCCACTAGTGAAATTGAATCATGAGACCCCTGATACTTTTCTCATTTTTTGTACTTTTTTCATGACTATTTTTAACCTCACTTTCAAAGCATATGACTCTTTTCTGGTTTCTATCAGATTCATCTGTAAAACAGTGTGGTTTAGGGTTACCATATCTGTGACAGCTTTCATGACTAAAAGCTCCAAAATGAAAACAAGAAAAAGACAACAAAATCACAGTTATTTCTTTTTCTCTTTCAATTTTCATTTGACTTCAAAACAGATCGCCTTCTTCACACCGGTATCATGTTCTTTCAATCAGTTTCCCCATAATGCATGCACCTCATCTTTTTTCTCATGTGGGTTTTTGCTGGCAACTTCAAAATAATTGATGCACCCATAATCAAAAATAAGAATGTCAACCAAAAAATAAAAAGAAACTAACCAAATGGAAAACCAAAACAAAACCCTAAAACAACAGATACCATATCCCAGAATCACATGCCTAAATCCTTCCAAAGAGGAGAGAATATTATGTGTAAACCCTAATTCAAATTACTAATTTAATCACCGACTCCTTACTTAATCCCTAATTACCCGTACCCAATTATCCTAATCCACCAAATTACCAAAAGTTAATCCAAACAGCATAAAATTATCAAGAAAAATAGATGAAAATATTATAATAAACCCTTCTTGTCAAATATTGTATACGCTTAAAAAAATGTAATAAGAACAAGGAAAATGAAAATGTCTTTCTTCCTTTTTTATATAAGAATTAATTAATATGGGATTTTGAGAACAATTTCATTCTTAAGTTTTGATTGAATTAAACTGATCACATCTGCGTCGAATCTCACCATTTCTTCCACCAAGAATACCTAACTTCTCCATAGAATGAGCAAACACTCTAAAAAACTCAGTCTCATTAGCTGCAAATCTCTGCACAAACTTCTTGGTACTTGGAACACCAAACAATGCTCGATCTGATTCTAATAAACCCAACCCTCTTTGTAAATTAATAAAATACATATTATCAAATTTACCTGGTGTCATAATATCATTGAAAACAGAAGTAGTTGAATCAGATTTATAATTAGCACAAGCCTTTCTTAATGCATCAGCAAATCTAGGATTCAATGTTGGATCAACTTTTGAACCATAGATTTTGTTAGCAAACTCTTTACAATGAGAAAACCCAATAGTATGTGCTCCACTCAGTGCAACCATTTCTTCGATACTAAAACCTTTATCACTAAAAATATTATAAATTTGTGACAGTTTCATTGTGGGTTTTGGTAATTTACCTTCAACAAGTGATGATTTTGAACTTAAACCATCTTTTCTACCTAATCTAACATTATAAAAAGGACCACCAACCATCACAACAAGATCTCGTGTAGCAGTAGCAAGAATATCAGCACAAGAAACTTTTCCTGGACATGCGAATTCTAGAGCTGCTTTTGCACGAGTGATAACATCAAATGCATCACCAGGTAATGAAAGATTGATTTCTGTATCACGCTCTGCTTTGTTGAATGGGTTTGATGAGATAAGAATGGAAGCATCACAACCATTGGTTATACAATCATGGAAGAATAATCTTAATGTTCCTGCTGCTGCTGTTGGGTTTTTGAGTTGTTTGTCTATGACTATGTTTTGTATGATTTCTGAAAATCTAGGACATGATTGGGCATAGTATGTTGCTGTGAGTCTTGATTGTGAAAATGGGATTGAAGTTAGTGAGATTGAGAGAATGAATACGATGAGAAGTAAATGTTGCTGAGACATTCTGAAGGAATGGAAGGCTAAAATGGGAAAGAAAAATACTCTCTCTGTGTGGTTGGAGGCAGAGAGAACTAGAGATGTTTTAAAGTTGAAGCTGTACTTTATAGTGTATTGACTAGTGGAGCTGGAAGACGGAGAGTGAGAGTGGTGAAGGTTGTTTGTGTAACTTCATTATGGACGGAAATTAGCTCACAGCTTGGACAGGCACAACTTATTTTTTGCTGTCTTGCAGTGCAAAATACTACACGTATGAAGTTTTTAGCATGGAGAGGGGTGATGGACAGTAATGGTAGGGCTGCATAAAGTTTGGTTCTGCTCGGCTCTTAGGAGTATCAAATATCTGTATTGATTTAAGATCGATTTTCTATTTTAGAACTGGTACCTGTTCCAATCAAGGTTGGTTCTGTTTTGGAATCGTATCCGTCTGGTTGATTCGATTCTGATTTGGTTCCGGTTCTATACATGTGGCAGTTTTGAATCACTAGTTAAGCTGAGTTCTCTCGTACAAAACAAATTAAACAAATTCAGATTTCGTAATTCTCCCTCATTTTACTGACACTTTCTATCGGAACAATGAAAATGACAACGCCGTTATGAGAAGTTAATTGGCATCAATATAAGTTGGTATAATGCTGGTGGTGGTGGTTGTAATTCATCAGATACTGGTGGTGGTGGCGTTGTTGTGATGGTGATGGCGTTGTTGTGGTGGTGATAGAGAAGAACTGAAGAAGAAGAGAATAAGAGAAATGAAGTCGAGTCGAGTGAGATTCAGAGAGAGTGAACCCTATACTAACCTAAAAATAAACTGCTAGGATTAAAATTATAACTTACAATCAACGGTCTAGGATAACCGTTTTTTCTAGGTCGGTTCGGCTCGGTTGTTTTCCTCAAACAACTCAGGTACTTTTACGCGTGAATAATCAGTTTCCCACCAATTTCGATTTTGAACCAAAAAGGAGGGTGCCCCTAATCCAAATGTTGGGTGCCTTTAGTAATTTGGTGGGTGCCTTTATTAATTTTCCTCGGGGTGCCTTTATCAACTTCTTTTAGAAAATTTTCCATAAATATTTATTTCCCAGAAATACCTACAAACACATAAAATAACACAATAAGTACCAAATTGAGTACTAACAAAATAGATAATTACGGACAATTCAGACACAAAAAAGTGTCTATCAAATACCCTCAAACTTATTATTTGCTAGTCCTCGAGAAAATCTAATCCAAAAATAAAATAAAAATCCTAATTCACTTTCGCAGGCATCCCGATTGCTCTTAGCGTGTGCAATAAGCCTTTAAACCCCTAGGTGTACCTAGTGGACGAGTTTTAGTCTCGTGAGGGTTCACAAGAGGTGTACCCACAAAACCTGTTACTTTAAAACTCTAGCTACTTGTGAACGTTTGAGGGTGGACACCAAACAAGCTATTTAGTTGGCATACTAAATTCTTCGCCTATAAGAATCATTACCCTATATGAGTCCAATTGTTGTACACGAGTTTGCACTCATCATACTAAAATTCATATATAAGAAAACAAAGCTCTACTTAGATAGTCGTTCAACCACGATATTCAGAATTTATCAAAGTTCAATCACATGGAAAGATTTAGAAGATGGATATGGAGATGATGAAGTTTGCACATGTTGACTAAGGTGAACGGTGTTTCCCATATTTATCTGAAGGTTAGTGTCAGGATGAATCCTAATGGACTGAAATACGCTCCCACTGGTCTTAATCCTTATACTAATATCGACTCAGCTGATATATACAAAAAAAAATAATTATTTATTATTTTCTTAAATATACTGACAACATGATTTGATCATATGAATCCAAGCGCATGCTCCTTATCAGCATCTTACATGATAGTTCTCATGGATCCTGCATTCCACGCTTGCTTAGGCGACTGAGAAAGGGTGAACACACACGTATTGCTATCAAAGTGTCAATACTCGATTTTTTTTTTTTTTTATATTTAAATCGTAGTCTAAATAATCTCAATCACCCTACCCATCCTGGCGGCAATAACAGTTCGATATTGGTGCCCCACCAAATCACTTAGAGAAACATAAAAAATTACAAAAATAAAAACAGAAGGTGATATGGTCGAGATAGACTCCGAGATATGGTGACGACTATCATGTTATTTCTAATACACGAGCTAGGCATCCTTTGAATAGACCATTTAGCTGGGCACACTAATTACTATAGAAAAAGAGATAATTTTCCATTTACCTATAATGGTTAGTGTCATCTTGAATTGTTCACAAGTTTCTAGACTTTCATATTTCAATTTAAAAGTTTCTCCCTTACCCCCAAACTTAAATCTAACATTGTCCTCAATGTTCTAAAGATGATTGATTAAATACATGAACAAGGAGAAAACATTATCAATCGAAGGAAAGGAGTTAAGGAAAGATATTAATGTATAGCAGGAGCATGGGTTACCTCCCAAGAAGTGCTAAGTTTAAAGTCTTCATCCAGACTAAGAAAGAATTAGTCACCTCATAAAAATATATAACAATAGCCGGAACAAATGTGGGTCATCTGAATCAAATAGTGTTATCACAAATAAAAGGAAACTGCTACATGCCAAGAAAATGAACAAACCGAGTACACCCTTATCTAGTTTTATGTTTAAGACAACTACTTTTAGATGTGGTTCATGTTCAGGTTCTATAAAAGGGTTTAGATAAAATATTTTCATGGGATGGATCCTCGTAGGCAGGATCAAAAGAATCAGGTTGTAGAGTCTGGAAAAACTCAATTAATAAATTTGAAACACATTATAATAACCTGAATAATTATGGATCCTCAAAGTCAATCATATTTGAATCACATAGTTGACTACTATGAAAATGATGATAATTCTTAAGAAAATGTGTCGATTCTAATTCCCTAAAGTAATTAAGCTTAGTCTCAAAACTTAATAATTGACACATTTGAAATTCATACGTTCCCACATATGGAAGAAGAAGAAAATATTTTGGTGGGAAAGCAAAGTCAATCTTGGTATTATTTCCTAGGTAAACCACATCGACCAGGGGATGGGTTTCTAACAACTGAACTTCTTTCTAGACATCAACAGGCTCAGGGAATCTAGTTTTAAGATGATCTTGTACAATGGTAGAGGTTCAAATTTCAAGTCCCAAGTTAGGGACCTTTCTAAGAGTCAAAGGTAAAGTATAGGGAGAATGATAGTTAACCCAAACTTAAAGTTTTCAGTGTCTTTAGATAGATGATAGACACGTTTTCGTGTCTTATTTGATCTCAACTTGTATATTGTTAGAACTCATTTGTGTACTTATATTATGACTTTATTATATTTTTTAGGTATTTTTGGAGAATTAATAAGTGTGGAAAAATCGGCTTAAAAAGTGTTAAAGGCACCATTGGGAATTGATAAAGGCACTCACCCCACTTGTTAAAGGCACATACTATTTGGATTACATGCACCACCTCTTTTGATTTCAAATTCAAATTTTAGCGGAAAAAAACTTTCTCAATACAACGTGATTTGGTTTACAGGATTTGAAGGATATTTTGGTAAGATTATTCTCGTTCCTTATTGATAAGAGTTTGATCAAACATTAGAAACTCAAAAAGATCAAAAATATCATGAGTTAGTTGTCCACAACAAAATCAGGAAGCATATATTTATCATCGGTTTTTATTCGAGCAAAAAGAGCAAAAGAAAATCGTCTTTGTAATAAGATTGATTTTATCTCCTCAAGATTCACCAAATATTCTCTCGAGAAGGAAACAATATCATAAATATCAAACAGAATCACCGGGAGAACAAAATCAGGATAAAAAAATAAAAATAAAAAATTTCCCGTGAGAAGTTTGTGAGAATTAATTGAAGATTTGGAGGAGTTAATACAGGATTTTGGGTTGATTCTGATGGCTTAGTATAAATAGAGAGGATTTGAGAAGAGATAGGGGGGTTGGCTTCGGCCAAAATCACAAAAGAATCAAATCAGAAAATATCAGGTTCCTCTTGTAAAAAAAAAAAAAAAAAGACTACACTAAAAAAGAGTCGTAGATATTGTGGCTAATTCATTTGAAGTTTACAGCTCCAAGAAGAAGTCGTATTTCTAATAGCTGCTTCTGCGACATATATTTTGAATCCGAAACACTTTTTTTCTAACAGTGAATACTACAACACTTAAAAACGTTGCAGTTTTCCTGATTTAGTCTTTATTGTTTCTTTTCTTCTTCTCAAGCACTTTTGGGCTATGTACGTATCTTTTGGGAGTTTTTTGGGCATGATGAGATAAACCCCTTGCTGAGGTGATGGAGGAAGCCATTGTTTTGTTTTAATTGATTTTTGTAATTTCTTTTATGATTATTTGCTTTGATTAAAAATTGATTTAATGATTTTTATTAAACAATTGTGATTTTGTTAGATGGTACATGTTTGGCCTAGGTTTTTGATGTTCCATGCTTTTGTTCTACAATTATTATTTTGAGATTCTACTTTTGCAACATATTAGAATCACTTTCAATGTAAAGAATTACATGAATATTGATTAGATTGAATCACTTTAATTGTTAATGGTGAAATCCATAACCTAAGTATTTGTGAAAAAATATACTTTTGGAAAACAAAAAGAGTCCATAAAAGAGCTTAAATGGTTAAGAATCAATATGTGTACCACATAAATGTAAAAATCGGCGGAATTCTGAGTCCCTAATTACCGACCGCATTACTGTATTGTAGAGTTATTTCGTTTTGCTTTATTTTAATTCATTTGCATTTCCGAAAATCCAAAAACATAAAAATATTGTTTCTGGTTAGTTTATTAAGAATATTGATTGCAGTATTGTCCCCGCTCCCTATGGGTTTGACCCGTACTTGCCGTTGTCTGCATTGTTGTGCGATTGTGGTTTATTTCTATAGGGTTTCCAAATCCTATCAATTTTTGGCGCTGCTGCCGGGGAGCGGTTGTGGAATATTGTAATTAGTATTTTTGATTTTCTAATAGTAGTTTAGGTTTTTTTTTATTTTATTTTTTTATTTTTGTATATATTTTTATTTTTATTTTTGGATTTTTAGTTCTATTTTACGTTTTTGTGTTTTAGAATTTTATTTCAGGTACATTTTTCGAGGATGATGACTCTTTCTCAGGAGACGTCATCTAAGATGACACTTCAGGAATATATGAATTGGTCACGGCATAATGAAGTTCTTGCTTCACCTATGGTAAGTGAAGAATCACCTCTAATGATATATGAAAAGTATTATAAACACAGACCGTCTAGTTGGAAGCAAAGATTGAGAGTTCTGGAATGCCAGAAATTATATGCTGATGATGATCAATCTGGTAGTGACTCTCTGTTCCATACAGAATATATAGATGACCATGTAGATGATTGTGTAGATGATTTTCCTAATTCCATGGATGAATCTATCTCACAAGATCATTCACCCGACTTAGAGGTTGTTTCTAGACCCCTAGACTTCCAAAAGTTACCTAATTTAGGGTTAGAATTGTGTGCTTCTCAAGTTTTGTTGGATCACTTTGCATCCAAATACCCAGAGGACTTTCCTGTTCCTGACATTGTGCATGAACCAATTGATATTTCCCTAATCCCAATATTATCCCCTTATTTTGTTCTTTACGCACTTTCAAGTGTAGTAAAAACCAGGTTTGGGGGTAATCCCTTGTTTTTGATAGTTTCAGTGTCTCAGTGTTGCCATAATATAAGCGTGAAACTATCATTTGTATATATTTTATTTTGGGTTGATCCCCAAATTTTCAGGTTGTTAGTGTATGGGGATCCTTTATGTACATATCCAGTAGGTAGATTTTTATTTTATTTTTAGGATTTTTGTTTATTTTTATTTTTCGTGTTCTTTGTTATTACTATCGTTTGATGTGTGTTACAGAGAATACTGCTTTTCTTGCATCAATCAGGTGAAATCTTCCAATCCCTTCTCTTTTTGATTTACATTTGTCTCTCTTATTTTTATTTATATTGCATTCCATTCTAGGTTGCACGGTTTAAAACATTGAGGACAATGTTAGATTTAGGTTTGGGAGTAGAGTTTCCGAAAATTGATGCCAATAAGAAACTCCAAAATTTAGAAACTTTTGAACAATTCAGGATGACACTAACCATTTTAGGTAGATGGAAACATAGATCTTATCTATAGGAATTGGTGTGCCCAGCTAAATGGTCTATTCATATCTGGATGCACTCAAGTGTTATAAATAACAAGATAATCACTGAACAAGCATATCTCGGAATCATCATAATCATATCACTTTCTATTTTTATTTTTGCAATTTTATGTTTTTCTAAGTGATTTGGTGGGGCCTTAGTATTTTCATAAGGTTGTAGCTCGGATGTATTAGAATTTTAATTTTGTCTAAAAAAAATTGACACTTTGATAGCAGTATGTGTATGTTCTCCCTGTCCCCATCGCCAAAGCAAACGTGGAATGCAGGATCCATGAGATCTATCATGTAATCTGCTGAAAAGGAGCATGCGCTTAGATTCAAAAGATCTAATCATGTAGTCGTGGAAAAAAAAGATGAATTTTTTAATAAAACAAATAAATAAATATTATGTATAAATAATAATAAAAATAGGAGCATCCGAGCCGGACTTTATACTAATATTTTGGGAAACACCATTCACCTTAGTCAACATATGCATAATTCATCACTTCTATATCCATCTTCTAATCTATCCCTGTGTATGAATTTGATTGATTTCGAGCAATGTGAATGTTATCCATTTTAGATGTTCAATGATTATTTGAGCAGAGTTTGCATTCTTATATGAATTTTAGTACGCTGGGTGAAAACTCGTGTACAACAATTGGATTCATACAAGGTAATGATTCTTATAATCGAAGAATTTAGTACGCCAACTAAATAGCTTGTTTAGTGTGTACCCTTAATCGTTCACAGGTAGCTAAAGTTTGGAGTAGAAGGTTTTGTGGGTATATCTCTTGTAAACCCTGACGAGACAAAACTCGTCCGTTAAGGACACTTAGGTGTTTAAAGGCTTGTTACATATGCTAAATGTAGTCGCGATTCCTGCGAAAGTGAGTTAGGATTTTTATTTTATTTTTAGATTAGTTTTGTTCGAGGACTAACAAAATATAGGTTTGGGGGTATTTGATAGACACATTTTCGTGTCTTTTTTGATCTCAACTTGTATATTGTTAGAACTCATTTGTGTACTTATATTGTGATTTTATTATATTTTTAGGTATTTTTGGAGAATTAATAAGTGTGGAAAAATCGGCTTAAAAAGTGTTAAAGACACCCTTGGGAATTGATAAAGGCACCCACCCCAATTGTTAAGTGATAGACACATTTTAATGTCTAAATTGCACCTTAGTTTCTATTAAGTTAGTATTCGATTTTGCAAATATTACGTGTTTTTATGCTTTTGTAAGTGATAAAGGCACCCAAGGACAAGTGTTATTGGCACCCCATAAATGGATATTGGCACCCTTGGATCGGGCTGAGTTGGATCGGGCCAACTCAGCGGGTCAACTCGGCTGGATCGGGCTGACTCATCGGAGAATCAACTGTGAACTCAAGTTCACGTGAAATTTGGTGTGTTTTGCTTCCAAATTGATACACAAGCTAGAAGAAACTCATACAAGGCCCACACAATCGATTCCACACGTTTTTAGCCGGAAAAATAGCCCAAAATCCGAATTTGGCCGGAAAAAGGGAGTTATACTTTGATTCGGATTTGGGAGGATTTGGATGTGTTTTAAAGAGTTCTATTAGGTTTAGAACTCTCGCAAGGGTTCCCAAAGCCTATATATACCAAGAGATGCCAAGAAAAATAGACACGCAGCCCTAGAGATCAATTCCGTCAATTTCCGGCAACTTCCGATCACCGCCGGTAACTGCTGCTGCACCGGCCGATCACTGTTCTTCATCCACCATCACCGAAGAAGACAACTCTGCAACGTCTGTATCTGTTGCATATTCAGTTTTACATCTTGCTCCTGTTGCCTTAGCTTTTAAACCTTTGTTGCTTAGAACCCTTTCTGTGACGGATGAACCCTGTTCTGTGACATTTATATACGTCTCTGTTCAGCTGTTGC